>JAJHUR010079288.1:0-13349 GCA_027495735.1 Lutjanus campechanus
GTCGTGCTCAGAGGGGTATACTACGAAGCGAGATTAATGGGTTAGCGAGCTATGTTGAGTCCAAAACCAGGATTTTCAGTGTCACGAAGGTGTCTCTCTTTTAACCTGGCTAGATCTCCATGGTAACTTATGCTGAACTCATAACCTGGTCGGGAGCAGGTTATGTTCTGTGTTTTGGATTAAATCGGCTGTAAAAAGCGCCGCTCTTTAACTAATTAAGGCTGTTCATGAGCGATACATATTATAAACTGAGAGAAGACGTTAAAAATGAAAAGTAGCTGAGCTGTATGTTCGTAACATCACCGAACGAATCCGTATAATGTAGAAATCTAACAAAGCGTCACAGCAGCACAAACGCTGTCATGGTAACCTCCGTTTGGTGATGCGGAGTAATTTTTTCCGTTTGCTCCAGGTCATATTTAGGCTACATGGTATATAATCAACACACTAATGATGAAGCAACTACGGACACTTGGAATACTTTTTACTGTTGTCTGTTTTGCATTGCTGATTACAGCTCGGAACACTGATTAGAAAATTCATCATCATTTATCAGAAAATCTTAAATCATTTACACTCATTTTACGTTGGTTTGGTCAAAAACTTCAATGATGTCCACATCTCTGTCATCACGGGACAGTGTCAGACTAACAGCGTCATGTTTAAATCTACTGTATGAATATTAACTGTTTAATGTGCAGTTTTTATGTTAGAAATAAACGGCAACATTAAGATCACATTTAGTTGATCAGTAATTTTCTGACAGAATTCTTCTTCTCCTGCTTTATTTGCAGCAACACTGTTGTTTTTTGCATATTGTCCACAGCTCTTAATTATAACAACTTGATCAGTTTGACTGAAGTGTTCGGCTCGCGATCGCTTTACTGTTTTTTTTCTTTCCGCGATCGCTTCACTTTGTGCGGAAGAAGAGTCAAATGACGCAACAAACGCCCCTTTTTATGTGAGCGCGCACAGAGTCTGAAGATGAGAGCCTGGGTTAACCTGTGTTGAGCTTCCTTCGTAGTATACCCCGGTGCCACAGAGAATAAAACTCAAAACAATCACAAGGCCTCCTATTTTTTTTTAATTGTTTAACCAACTATATGCTAAGATCTCACGTTCTGGTTGTATCCTTGTTTTAAACATAATCATATTCGGTTTTCTTTCTGATCAAAATTAATGAGCTGATTCACAATTTATATATTATATTAATATATTATTAATATTAATATATCATTTGAGCCATCAAATGCAAAACGATCCATTCAAATATCAAGATTGATCAGACATACATTACATTAATAACTATGGCATGTAACGTTTGTGATGGCAAATGAGTTGCCAGGTGACAGTAGGCTAATAAACATGGAGGAGGTTATTTTGTGGCAAATTTTATATGACTTTATATGAAAGACCAAAGGTGAATTTTCTGTTCACAGTAAATGTAATCAGGGGTGTTTTGGAGGTAAACATAAGAAACCTCAGTTTATCACCTCTTGCCACATGCTCCCCCCGGAAAAGAGATAAAATAAATAAATGTGGAATTGTGAAATGAAAGTCCCCTGAAATAACAAAAAGTAGTAATTTGGAAAATGTTGTTTTAAAATAAAAACGTATTTATGTACGCGTGAATGTATGTATGTAAATTATGTATGTATTTAACTTATTGATATATTATATTTTCATTTATTTATATACTGAACACCTCATTTAGGCTATTTATTTTAGGATTTATTTATTTATTTGCATGTTTGTCCGTGGTTTCATCTGTGTGTTGTTTACTGTTTTCTCCACTAGAGGGCTGCAGAATACCGCCGTCAGGAAAACACCCTCTCCGTGACGTAGCTTCCATGAGACGGAAGTGGAGAATTGTAGTCGTTAGAAATCCTCATAGTGACATGACAAATCAACTTTCTCTCTGAAAAACACAAAACAGGCCGATAACCACAACAGGTGAGTGTTTTATCTGATAATTAATGTGGCGTTCAGCATTTATCTGTCATGAAAATGTCTTTTGAGTCGCAGGTTGCTGTTGTGGTCTGGTTTGAATGAGCCCAGCCCAGTGTTGTTCAGTGACAACGGAGCTAATTAGCAAGCTAACTTCAGACTCAGGGCTGTTTGTGTTCAGTGTTTGAAGCTTATTGAGGTTAAAACACTGATACTGATGATTAGTTAGCGGTGGAGCTTATAATATTGACTTGTCATAACTTTTGTGTCTGTCTGTCTGTCTCTCTGTCAGCTCTCTGTGCGTCTGGGTCATGTGAACGTTATTCAGGCCTAACCATGAATATTAACTTACTCCCCATTTTTCATTAACAGATTTTTTAGGGAATTCTTCATCACAAGCAGAAAAATGGTAAGAGATTTATCATTTACTCATTTCCTCTTGACATGTACACATATTCACAGCTTTGATACAGATGTTCATGTTGTATATGGGGTAATCTATTATTTATAACAACCTTTTACCAGCAGAGTGAACTGCACTTAATGTGACTCACTTTCCTTTTTATTTTTTATTTTTTGCTTTTCATAGCACGGCAGAGTGAAACTTAAATCTACAGCCCAGCAAGAGGAGGAGAAAAGAAAGGAACGGGAGAAGAAACTTAAGATATACGTGGCTGCACGTGATGCCTGTTTTTCTAAGGTCCTTCAGAAACACATATTTCACCATATGTTTTAAATGATGAAGCTGTTGATACTGTATATTGCATTCATTTTAAGAAGCCCATGGTAAGACAAAAGAACAACAATGAATTGATCCTATTAAAGGGATAGGATTATTTGATGTGCGGTTATATGAGGTATTCATCAATAGTCAGGGTATTACCTACATTAGATGCCAGTTGGCACGCAACCAGTTTAAAGAAGAAGAAGGGAGAGGCATGTAAGCTAAGCAGTGTACTGCTGTGGATAGGTCCAAGATCATATTGTATTTTAGTCACTTAAAAAAAGTCCACTTAAAAAATGTATTAGTTTAAGTATATGCTATATTTAGTACATTTTCACTGCTTTACCTTGTCATCAGACAGCCTTTTCTGATGGGAAACCAGCGTCATACAAGCCAAATATCAGTCTCTCCAAACCAGCCAAATTTCATGTGTGAAACCAGTAATTTTACTTTACAGTACACGGGAGCTGCTGGTCCTGCCACGTTCTGTTAGTTTGTTTGTGTTATTGTGTGACTTTGGTGAATCCAAACTATCATTTCAAAGCACCAAAGTCACACAATAATACACACAAACTAACTGGTTGAGGCAGGATGTCAGTGCCTCTTCCAGTGATTCCTGTGTTCTGCAAGGTAAAATGGCTGATTTTCCCACATGAAGTTCGGTGGGTTTGGAGAGAGCAATATTTGTCTTTAAGTGGCTAAAATACATTTTGTTGCTGACCCTGTCCACAGCAGTTCATTGTTTAGCTTCCGTGCTGGTGCCTCTCTCTGCTTCTCCATTGACTTCTCCGCCATTGACTGTAGAATACACTGTACAAGTACCTCAAACAATCCCACTTCAAATAATCCAAACTATGCCTTTAACCAGTGTTATCAGTGTAGTTAAAAGCCTGACATACTTGACCATCTCATCATATCACTGGATAACATCATCCTTCAATACCATGAACACATTCATTTTGAATTAAATACACACACACACACACACACACACACACACACACACACTGTCATGCTGCCATGCTGCTGTAAATACTTGATTTGTAGAATTTGAAAGGTGCATTAATTCACAACTAAAAATAGTCCCCAAAAAATGCTCTATTTACCTCTGTTGGAGTAACGTTTGATAAAAAGGACAATATTTGTGTCTTCAGTAGGGACAAATGGGGTTGGGTCTGTCACTGACAGGATAAGGACATCTGAAATGATCTAGAGACGGATTAAGAAATATGGAAAAACACCAGTCTTGTCCTTTTTATGGCAGTTTTTGGTGACATTTGACAGTTTAAATACAGTATTAAAACTAAATGTCATGCTTAGTGCTTATGGAGGAGTTTCTGTGACTAAGCCGTGCCTATTTATCGTTTTCTGTTTTTGTTGGTTCTCTTCTCATTTCTCACATGTCATATTCCTGTGTACGTCTGTCTGCCTTCCTGTCTCTCTGTGTATTTGCCTCACACTCCTCATTTTTTTTCCATATGACAGAGGAAGGAGGGTATTTGTGACGACGAGGCTCTCCAGCTGACCCAGCAGCTACTATCATCCAATCCTGACTTTGCAACCCTCTGGAACTACAGAAGAGAGATCCTGATGCACCTGGAGACTGTGAAGTTAGATCATTACCATTTATCTCGTCACATATAGATTCACAGCATCACACTTACTGAGTGGTAAATCATGTGAGATATGACTGGGGAATTGTGTTTTTGTTGCTTGGTATCTGCTCCAGGGATGAGGATGAAGTGCAAAAGGTTTACGAGGCTGAGCTTTCATTCCTGGAGTCTTGCCTGAAAGTGAACCCAAAGTCCTACGGCAGCTGGCACCACCGAGGTTGGGTCTCAGCCCGCTTGCCTCGACCGGACTGGGCCAGAGAGCTGAGCCTGTGTGATCGCTGCCTCAGCCTGGACGACCGCAACTGTGAGTAATGGAGACAGTAAACAAGAGAATCATCAAGATTTAGATTGGGGACTGTCATTACACTCTAATAACCATGCCATGGCACAAAGTCATTAAGGTGTTGGTCAAGTATGTCATTTTTAATTGTAAGTTGACTTGGTTTGAGATGTATTTGTTGTGACAAATTGACAATATAAAACTTTAGGTTTTAACATAACATTAAAGTGTATGTATGTATACGAAAGCATTCGACGGTGTTATAAAACTCAATGATGGCTTTATGGCATGTCCAAAATGTACCACTTGACTTGAGGTCAAGGAAAATATTCATGGCATTCTTATAAAGGTCTCATGGATGGCCAGTGCCAAAAACCAACCACATATGACAATTTAATGTCATTTTAAAGCATAAAGTTAACTGGAACTACTTTAGACTCTTCTAGAAAGAAAGTAGTTCTTTCATGAAACTGCTCACGACGAGGGAAACAAGGGCGCTTGGTTTGTGGTGCATTGAGCACCAAAACTCAGCAATTCACACCAAAACTATCTATGTCTATCTATCTCTGTCTCTTACAGCACTACAGGCAAGAGAAAAAATATGTATTTTTGATTTTGGAGTGAACTGTCCCTTCAAGCTTGATAATGTCAAGTTGTCAAAACAAAGACATCTCAAACAATGTCAGCTTTGCATTTGTGACTGTCAGAAACATTCATGTAGACTCCTTCATGTTCATGACATGGTTAACTATCATGACACCCCTGTCTCATACCATATTGTCCCGTCTCAACCAGTCCATTGCTGGGATTATCGCCGGATGGTTGTGAAGATGTCTGGTGTGCCCGTTGATCAGGAGCTGGGGTTTACTGATCGTCTCATAGGCTCCAACTTCTCCAACTACTCCAGCTGGCACTACCGCAGCACCTTACTGCCGCTGCTCCACCCTGAGTCTCCTGAGCCCCCGTCACCGTGCCGCGAGCCTCCCCAGTCCTCCCCTCCACCTTCTCCGCAAACCCACTCTCATCGCGTCTGTGAGGAGCAGCTCCTCAAAGGTAAACTTAACGACAACTCAGGAAATGAATGGCCAGGTTGTGCAGTCAGCAATACCTAATAGTAACAGCCAGGGGGCAATCTGAGGCTTCACTGTGACTGAAAAAACTGATGTCTGGTGTGTAATTCAACACATTTAGCATCTAACTATACCCTTTGTTTTTTTTTTGGTTTTTTTTTCAGAATATGAGCTTGTACAGAATGCTTTCTTCACTGACCCCAATGACCAGAGTGCTTGGTTTTACTATCGCTGGTTGCTAGGCAGAGGTATGTTCATCTGTGATTGTACCTATATGTACAAATTTGTATGAGAGTACATGCCAGTTTTTCCAGTGCATGCACATTTTTGCTCTGTTTGGTCATTAACATGGATTAAAGTTCCCTGTCGCTACTACGGATTTCTACCATTTGGATTCCAGAGAGGACATGTATGTAGATCAGTGTACGTGGATCCAAAGTAAAAAGTGAGGGGAGGGGCAGGTCACACTACCAGGTGATATGTAGTTGACTTGTGTAGGCGTAATATCAACTTAAATGTGAAGGCTACCACTCAGTCAACAAATATTGTGTGTCATCACTGACAGTCTTATACCACAGCACGTTTCGTCGCACTACATGCGCGACAGATTGATCGGTCATACGATGAGCAGCCGCGTCTCTGTCCACGCGCTGTTTATGACCTGGCTGCTGCCCTTCACCCTGTCTTTTCATGTCCGTGACACAACCTACAGATATAGACAATGAAACTGCAGTGAAAGCTGTCATGTTGCTGGTATGATGTCCATATGACTGTCAACAGATCATTTTCGCTCTATAGTTTCTGCTAAGACCACGTGTGTCACATGGAATGAAAAAAGGTGAAGTCGCTGCAGCAGCACAGCTCACATCCATTGTACATTCACCATCAATATGCGTGTCGAAATGCGTTTCCACTTCCTGCGATGCAAAGGTCTTCTCAGGTAGGCAGTGTGGAAGTTACTATGGTTATGACAACGCTCTGTGTCCCTGGCGCTCTGAAACTTTCTCGCAATCTCCACCGTCCTTTCACATCCAACACGCACTCAAGCTATAGCTGTTAGTGTTATGTGAAAATGTCACTGTGATGTGTATTTACAGCACATTTGAATAAGGGAAGGATAATGCTGATTTAATGTCTCGCTGGATCAAAATGTCTTTTACAAGAGAAACTTGGGTTTTATCAAAATGTGGGTAGTCAGTTTACCATGAAGGAGCGTTATATTACTAGAATTTGATTTAATAGTGTTTCATTTTACATGAAAACTGAACCTGTAGCCAATTAGAGACACAATAGCACATTCTGTTAACAGATTTGTTTAATAAAGAGGTTCCAGCTGTTCTGAAACTAAATATTTTGATCCAGACTTGATAAAAACCTGACTTTATTTCATAGTTTGAAACCAGCTTTGAAATGACATCAAAAGAAACTAGCAATAGAAAACCTGTTCAGAAGCATCTTCTTCCCTTTGATACCTGTTAGGTATTTAATTAAAGTGCAGGTTAAAGCCTTGTTGCAATGTGGCTGCATAAGGGAACAGCAGCAGTGTGTGTGTGTGTGTGTGGTGGTGCTGGAATCTGATCATTTTACATATAGTTTGTTGTTTGTTTAGCAGGTGTCGAGAGATAATGCGGCAGGCGTCCTCTGCAAAACCTAACTTTTCTGTCTGTTTAACAGCGGAACGTGAGGAGATGATAAGCTGTGTGTACGTCAGTCGGGATGAGGAGAGAGTGGCTGTCGCCTTCTCTAGGCCTGTTAATGTAAGCATCTTCAATTATATGCATCAAATGGAGCTTTCTCATTCTTACAGTTTTTTTGACTATTGGATGCATACATTTCTCTATGTACTGAATACAGTTTTTGGAAACTACGCACACAGTTCTCTTCACCAACATGCAGCTCAGCACAGCAGTCGATCTGACATCCAAGATGCAACCAAACAGTTCCTACACATCTCAGGATCAACTCTTGTACCAAAACACAATATATGTCTCTCAACAAAGAACACACTCAGAACGCAGTGACCTCAAAACATTATCAACAATATTTATCACTATTTTTAAGGTAGCTTTTTTTTTTAAAAATTCAATTTTCAAGCTTGTTTACCACATGAGTTGTCCAACCTCTCAGTGTATGAAGCAGAAATGAATCACAGTGTCTGCACAGGAAACCTAGCGTGAGCAGCACTTTAGCAGAGCAGCAGCAGCTTCACCATTCCATCTGTGTCAACACGGGATGCGTTCAGGCGCAGTATTGAGTACACTGTAGGTCACCCGTGTTTTGGCAGCGCTCAGAACCCAACGCACAGTCACTGCAGTTACGTGTGTGAATGAACGAAAATTTTCCTGAAGCGTAAAAATACACTCAGACACTTTTCTGTCCTGAAAGAAATGTGTGAGACAGAAAGAAGCTGAAATATCTCCTGTGTAGATACGTTGTCATCAGAGAAATGCTTCAGTAGGCTTTATTTTGCTAAACCAAATTCCTTCAAGTAATGCAGTACAAAAATATGTACTATATAAATGTATAGGATAGCTAAAGATACAGATAAACAGCAGTGCTTGTCAACCCTGTTTTCTGTTTTTGGACTGTTTTTTTTCAGCTGGCAGTCCATGGGCCTACTGCAACCTCAATCTGGCCCTTTGCTCATTTATGAATTTGAAAGAAGTATAAGCTTTTTAAAACAACAACAGAAGAAAATTAGGAGAGTACAACAAGAAGCTACTTTTAATATAAGATTACAAAGGTGCATTGTTTTGTTTTTTTCCTGTACTTTTGTACATAATTCAGTGAACTGATTATCTTTGGGTTGTGAGTAAATAAGACATTTGAGGATGTCATCTTAGGCTTTGGGAAACACTGATTGACATTATTTAACATTTTCTGACATTTTAAAATAAACAACTATTAATCGATTAATTGAGAAAATAATCGCCTGTGAAAATAATTGTTAGTTGCAGCCCTACTGTAACGTAGGGTCCGTGCTTTATGGTAGCATGCATTTACTCAACAGCGTCTCTTCCTGCCTCTGCTCTGTTAGGCGCAGTCTGTCGGCCTGCTGTTGGTGCTGGACGGTCAGCCCCAGAGAGTGGACTGGAGGAGCGTCCACCCGCGCTTTAAACACAGCCCTGTCTGGGTATCCTTTTCCCTACTTAATTACTGTCACCGAGTGCTTACCATTCTGTTCTCGTCATTCTTCACATACCACACGCTGATAAGACACTGTGTCTGTGCATGAATGAAGAGAAAGAGTTTCATCACACTTTGATCGGTGTTCTGGAAAGGAATTTTATTGTTACCTCCACCGCAGGTGTGTAGTGGGACCTCCTGTTGTGACTTCTTTCTTTAAAGCTTGTCTAACTTGTCAGGTCACAGTGACACAGAGGACACCCAAGTTTATTCAGAAAGACAGCCGACATACTTGCAATGTAGGAGGAATCTATTGTTACTGTTGTATTCCCCACAGCTCCAAGAGTGCTCTCTGTATCCGACATTGTTCCCCTCTGTAGGGGAAAAGTGTTGGTTTGATTCCAAAAAGATAATTAATATGGACTAATGGGTGTTAATATTTTGACAAAGCAATCCCAACTCAAGGGCTTATTAACCAAATCGCACAGTCTGGATGGAGTTTGCTCAGTTGTCATGGAAATGGATCTGTTAACACATGAGCTCAGAAGCTGTTATGAATTCATCTGTATCCATTCCTTTCCATTTATATTCAATAACTCTATGTTAATATTATTTTCTACATGGGGAGAGCAGATGCAGCTGTGGCTGCACACTTTCTTGCTTGTATTTTGGTCACTCGCCCAGGGGCTGTGTGTGGACTCAGAGTGTTGTATCAACCTGCAGTCTTCCTTTAATTGTATTGAATCAGTCAGGCTACTGTTCCCTCAGGCATGACCTGTTATTTTGTCTTTAAAACTAGAATAGGTGATGTGTTTCAGAAGCATTTTTTGCTATATTTGTTGAAATTCTCATCACATCCTGACAGCAATCGATACAGTGATTAGCTACAACATTAAACCTACTAACAGGTGAAGTGAATGTCATTTATTATCTCGTTACAATAGCACATTTTCAAGGTTGGATATATTAGTCAGCAAGTGAACCGACAGTTCTTTAAGTTGGTGTATTGGAAGCACGACAACCGGGAAACTGGCGACAGGGTCATAGGTGATTGGTGTGCATGTGGATTGAAGGTTAACCCCCCTGTCTCAACCGCAAGAGACACCTTTTTCACTCCCACATCAGAAACGCTGTCATTTTTGGGTGCCCCTGTAGTTCAGCTGGTAGAGTGACAGCCCAATGTGCTGAAGCTATCAGTGCTCTGCTGTGGCCATGGGTTCAGTTCCAGTCTGCCTCCTTTGTTGCGTGTCGTCCCTTCACTCCATCTCCTCGCTTTCCTGTCTCCATATAGCTGTATTATCACAAAAAGGCTGAAAAAATACCTCAAACATGCTCTAATTTTTATCTATGCAGCCGTTTTACACCAGCTCTGTGCATCTGACGTCCCAGCTGGGTCTGATGGATATAAATGCAACCTGAAGCATTTATTCAGACCTCAAGTCTATTTTTTGACAATATTTGTGTAAACACGAGGTTGGTCTGGTAAAAAAGGCACCGAAAATGTATTTTATCCACATTTTGTAACCTAGATGGAGCAGAGTGCGTTCTCCATCCAGAGAGCAGCTCACTCACAGACTCTTCCCTCACTTTACCCAGCAGCTGGGAAACGCATATCAAAGGAAAACTGCACAAAAAGTTTGGCTGCTGATTTGCTGCTGATGCTTTGAAATACACAGACAAGGCAGAACCTATAGATGCTTCAGTGTGACGTGAACACTGTGATTCTGACGTGGCGTTCACAGTTTAGACTCAGGGCCCATGTGCCCATGCTGACCCTTTTCCACCACCTAAAGTGCCAACAGTAACCACCCTAGTGTCCACTGAGCGATGAAAGGTGGTGGCCTGGTGCTGACAAGGTGTTTACTTAGCCTCCAAGTTCCCCAGATCTCAATCCCAGCATTGAGCATCTGTGGGATGTGCAGGGACAACATGTCGGATCCGTGGAGGCCCCACCTCACAACTTACAGGATCTTCTGCGAACATCTTGGTGCAGTTACCACAGGACACCTTCAGAAGTCTTGTTGAGTCCATGTCTCGATGGGTCAGGGATGTTTTGGCATCACGAGGGGTTGCCACACAATTTTACAATATTAGGCAGATGTTTTTAATGTTGTGGCTGATCGGTGTAAATCAAATGCTCAATCAAACGAAATTATTAGATGCCCTACACACTTGCGCACTTATTGCCCATGATCGGTGTCTTCCACAAGGCTAGGCAGATATATTGCTACAAGAATGACAAAGAAAGTCCCTAAACTAACATGATAGCTTGACAGGTGTGAGTAACAACAGCCATGTTGGTTGTTTGCGTTATCTTGACAATGTTTGGTATTTTCTTTTGTGTGAATGAGACGTGAGGTAGTTGGATACGGTGAGCGACTTGTCCCTCAGCAGCAGCGAGGCAGTGTGAATTCATGAGTTTTTAGGAATTGGCTTTGCACGGAGGCCTGGAGGGAGGGGGTGTGTGTGTTTTTGTTTTTTTCTCAGTAGGATACTTTAAAAAATGTATCTCACTCTCCAGCGTTACCAGCTCCAGATTTAAATGTGTATTTTCATTCTGTTTTGTCTAAATCAAATTGTGTGTAATAATGTGTCATGCTCATTGATAGAATGTTTTACTGGTCTGTGTGCAAATTTAGAATAATTTATTAAAGTCTAGTTTGTCTAAATTACTGTTTAGCCATTCCATCAAGGATGTTATATTTAGTCCCACTGCCTAGCTGTCAGTCTGCCGTATTGGCATGGAAATGAGCTATGGACTTACTATGCACACTCACGCTGTGGACCTGGGTGGGTTTCATTCAGAGGTGGCAAATTTATGTCGGAATCAAATTCTTCCTATGTGGAATAAATAATCCACATTCTGTTTTTATGGTTTTTTTTTTAACCTTAACACCGGCTCAGATCTGCGATCTTCCTCCTGGGACGATAAGCGACATCACAAACGAACACAATCTGACCGTGCACTGGACTGAAAAACACACACACAGAGATTGTGCTCTGTACACAGGTGAGGCATATCGCGCGCCTTTACAAATGATCTTTACTGATGTATATCTCCTCCAGCTTCCTCCTTACGCTGTGAACTTTTGCCCTCCGAAGGTCGAACTGAGAGTTGGTGTCGGGATTCTGCTACGGATCAGGAACTTTTCAGGTACTGTCTTTGAAACAGTGGCGACACATTAAAGGAGTTTTTTTTTAAAAAGAGTAAAAGCTAGTGATAGACTAGTGATGAATCGACCTGCTGATTTATCGAGCAGATTGTCTGGCATTTTGAGATAATAATTTATCCCAAAATGTCTGTACACATCTGCAGGCAGCCTCGTTGGTGTGGCGGCTGTGGATTGAGGTTAACTGTGAGTTTTGCGAAGGTGGTGAAACAGTTAATTTTGTGCCCTGTGCTATAACTCTGATGCATCCTGCCTTAAACTTTCTCTAAATTTTCTCAGTCCCCATCCCTTTTCTAAATGTTTTTCCCATCCTAAATGACAGCAAATCTAATCTACTACTATTACTGGCTAGTCTTAAGTATATATTATTTTATTAACGTTATGATTCCATTTGATTTATCTTTTCTTTTATTTAAAGTTGGGGGTTTTTTGCCCTCACAACTGACATGTACATTTTCAAATTCTTCTTTAAAAACATCTATAGTCTATGTGGTATCAAGTGTGATATAACGGCAGGTAAGCTACGATGTGTCGTCTTTGAAGTGTTGTGTTTTTTCTTCAGACACACGCCAGATACCACAAGTCGGCAGGGAGAGAAAAAATATCCTGGGAGGACTGCTGATTCTGTCTTTGATTTTGATTATTGAAATTGAAAGGTCATATCAGTCGATATTAGATTTAATATTGAAATGGTGACGGGCCGATTATGTCATAATCTATAGAATAATACAGTTAAATGGTGTCTCTTTTGACATACTGTACCTACTCAGCCTTAAATACCAGTCACATTCTTAAATCTACTGTATAATCCAATGTGTTTTTCTATTTCATTAAGAATAATCACATCTAAAGCAGCATGTTACCGATGATCATGTATATTAGATTGAAATGTGCATGGAATAATGGAATTATACATGACTTTTTTGTTTTGATCTCAACATTTTACCCTGATCTCTAAATATCAGCATGTGCCATTGAAAAGCCCACGTCTGTCAACCACTAGTAAAAAGTGAGTGTGCTCTTTCTCTGCAGGAGTGAACTCTCAGTAGAAAAGACCTCAGTGTTACAGTCAGAACTACAATCATGCAACCAGTTACAAGAACTGGAGCCACTCAATAAGTGTAAGCGCTTTTTAATGCAATACATCCACAGTGCTCCTTGTTCATTATTGAAGTTTGTTGCTTCTGAATATGATATTGAAAAAATTCTGCTTGTCTTGGCAGGGTGCTTACTGACCATTATCCTCCTGATGAGGGCGCTAGACCCTCTGGGATATGAAAAGGAGACACTTGCTCACTTCCAAACACTGAAGGCGAGTACCAGCCGTGCACCATGTTTGACACTGACCAGTAAAGAGACATGAATCACTGACTGAAGGCTCATTTTCTCCCTCAGGAGGTGGACTCCATGCGGTCTGCA
>JAJHUR010079290.1:0-15427 GCA_027495735.1 Lutjanus campechanus
CGCTGGCCAGGCCTCCTCGCCCCGTACCAGGTGTGTGTTTTACCCCCAAAGAAGGGCAGCAAAGTGGACCAGGCGGCGATCTTAGCCGAGGAGCTGGTTCACACTGTGGGAGAGACTCTGCCTGGTTTGAGAGGTGAAGTTGTTCTTGATGATCGTACACAGATGACCATTGGAAAGAGGCTGAAGGACGCCAGCAGACTGGGCTACCCGTATGTTGTTGTAGTCGGACAGGGAGCTCTCGAGGAAAAACCCACGTTTGAGGTGATCTGTCAGCAGACGGGTGAGACGATGTTTCTCAGTAAAGATGGACTGTTAGATCTTCTGGGAAGAGTGGAAACTGTATGAAAAACAACTCTGTGGGTGGAAAGAAGAAATGTTTTATTTAATGTTTGTGAGTACTGTGTACCAGGGCTGAACATTATATATTTAAAAATTATATTGTTATTATTTTGACAGATATGATATGAGTAATGAGATTTTAGAATGGTGTGTATGGGAATGGTCATTTTTGGATTTCATTTTCACTGAAAAATAAGATGATAATATGATTTTTGTTGATGTCTGTACCAAACAAGCCAAACAGTGCGTCATTGATAATGGTATATTGTGATACATTTAGCTTTATCAGAAAGCTGCAGCTCCTGTGATTTGGATATTGCCCTTGGCCATATTGCAGTTTTGATAATATTGTCAATTAACTATTCAGCCCTGATGTGTAATAAGATAAAATGTGTATGATGCAATCAGTGCGGTGGTGGGAAAAGAAGATAAAAGCCTTTCATGGTTTGTTTTATATCATTAAGAGAACTGGAAGTATGTTTTTGTTTTACAGTTATAAAATGAGTTTACATACTGGTTGACATTGCTGATTGGCATAAATCTACTGTCCAAATAAAAGTTTTGTGATAATAAACTGCGTCTGATTTCCAAGATGTAATTCTCAAGAATGTTTCTGCTTCATCCAGAGGTGAAAACAGAGGTGAACAAAAATACTGACCATTAGCTGCATCTGTATCATACAGCTGACATCGTAGTACAACTCAGTGCTCGGCCTCGGGTAAATATTGTAAATGCCGCCGCGACGTTAAAGTCAGGGAACCATTTTTGGTGGTGGAAGAATCTTTACTTCAGCAAAAGTAGCATTTCTATAATATATAAAGTAAAGGCTCAATTCCAAGTGAAAATATTGAAGCACCTGAAATACATTTAAGAGGATTATTACATGTAATTTATTTATTCTGATGAAAGCAACATTTTATTTTAAATAGTATATATTAATTTGGGTCTTTTTAAGTTACAATGATGCATCAAATGGTCTTGAACTGATTTGTGTAAAATCTAAATCTGTGGCGGTCAGATAGAGCAGGTAGAGTAAAAAATACAATATTTCCCTCTTGAAAATATAGGTGAAGTGTAAAGTAGCGAGTAAAATAAAGTACTTAAGACTTCTTCTTCCACTGTACATGTGATGAGGAAGTGGTAGAAAGTCATTAAGATCAGGCAAAGGTGGTAATGTTTCATGTACCATAGGGGCACCTAAGAGGGCAGTTATGCAGCCTTTTTTTGACCATGGGCAATTGCCCCTGGGTCCGGCGTTCTGGCCCCACAAAGTTGGCCCTCAAGTGCAGCGGGCTCCTGGCTTTTGGATCCTGCAAATATAGTTAAACAAACCCGCACATACACAGAAACTTGCCATCTCTTGTACTGCTTCATTATAGTTTTCTGTCATAGTGACAATGATAATGTGTGAACCACACTGTTGCCCAGAGCCCATCGACATTCAGCGCTGTACATTAACTATGTAAATGTGGATGTGTTAATGTGTGTGTGTGTGCATGTTATCGAAAGGCACATTTTGCAAGTAAAATGATCTCTGAGTGTTCTTATGTGACAATTCAGTGCATGTTTTAGCTCATTTACTTCAGCTCACATCACTTTGCTGCTGTTGCTTTAAAGACTGCTTAATGTTTTGGTTTTTTTCCAGGCGTCCAGGCGACCACTGATTCTCATTTACTTCGCTGTGTGATGAAAAACAATTTGCAGACATGTACTTGTGATCATTCATCTATGACGGCAAACATCATATCTGCCTGTTATGTTGTTGCTGCCTGGTAATACAGTGAAGATTTGCTTTAAAAATCTGCACTTGTATTTCTTTGATTTATTCACTGCTTTCTTCTCCCTGCACTTTGACCTCAGTGCTTGAGTCTCCTTGCTGTACCTATCAGGTACTATCAGACTGTGTTCAAACAAAAGGAAGCCAATGTCTGGGAGGCACTCAAAGCACTGTGTGGCATCAACATGGTAACACATGATGTGAAAATGAACTGTATTCACTTGCCATGAGGTGCAACAGCTGTGATTATTAACTCTGCCAGACTTTGGCCTGTCCAAGACCTGTTACATCCACTGATAATCTTACATACTACTGGACCCATCAGAATTGTGTGTGTGCAGATTCATGACTGTTGAAGGACCTTTGTCATTAACAATTTTGGAAATTCCTTGACAAACCTTTTTTTAATGCCTCCATGCTGGCGACAGCTGTGACCAGAGGCCTTTAGCTTTTGGATCATCCCGTTCTTTTGAAGTGATGTCTCAAGAACGCCAAGAGGAAATTTCTTCAAACTTGGCACAAATGACCACTTGGACTCAAGGATGAACTGCCTAGATTTTGGTGGTCAAAGGTCACTGTAACCTCATATCCATCCCGCCCTTGTGAACGCAATGTCTCAGGAAGGCATGGAGGGCCTTGGAGGGATTTCTTCAAATGTGGCACAAACATCCTCTTGGACTCGAGAATTAATCGTTTAGATTTTGGCAGCCAAAAGTCAAGGTCACTGTGACCTCACAGAACAAAATGTTTTTGGCCATAATTCAGAAATTCACACACCATCATGGCCAAATCAATTAAAAGGGCTCACACTCAAATATCTGCTCTACTGAGTGGACTCTTCTATTTGGGTGTGTGACACTGTGATGTTGCTTGAAATCATTTTTATACAGTATGAGGTTTAATTTGATGAAATGTTATGGTTTATGCTATAGCAAAATAAATATAAAAGTCCCTTTTTAGTCCCTTTGCAAATAATGATTAATACATGTAAAAGAGTAAAAGCTTGGGGTAATGACTGTATACCGATTTCTACGTGATTTCACACTAATATGTTTTATATGCACATTCTAATTTGCATGTGATGCAAATTACTCAAAATTTGCTACATTGCACAGAGTTGGAATATATCACAGGTTTTGCCTGTCAGAGCACTACAAGGGAAGCAGACACAGAGATGTAAACAACAAACAAGCAGATGGATGAAATGGAGTTCTCTGCAAATCTTCCAACAATGTGAAGCTGAATCAGGTGCTTCTCAGAACAAAGACAGCAAACCTCAGAGGAGAAAAAAAGAGGGACTAGGGTGCACTGACCAGCAGATCAGCAATTCAACACCACTGTGTTTTCAGCAGAGTCAAAAATGTGGGCAGACTATTTCACCTATGCCCTGATTAATGGGACTTTTACTATTTTCACCGTCGTGGGTAATGTATTTTTCATCTTTTGCATGGTCTGTCCACTTCACGGTAAAAGGATCAAGCAACCTCTGAAGCTTCTCCTGGGGTCCTTCATTTGTTGTACAATAACTTACCTGGTGTCAGCTGTGGTGCAGTTCTGTTACGGCCTCACAACTAACAGCTTTGATCATTTCAAATTAGCCATAAACGTGATATCTTTCTCCAGTTTGTCTACTAGCGTGACCTCCTCTGTTTGGCTGAACTTCTTCTACTACACTCAGATTGTACCTGCACAGAGAGCCCTCTTCTTCTGGATTAAGAAGAACATCAAACTTGTCATCTACTGCATTATGCTTTTTGTGAAAATATTCACTTTCTTTGATGTTGTTGCCATGCTTATAAACTCTGATACTTTAACTATTAATAACGTTTCCAGTTACAATGCCACAGTGTATCATGACACAATATATTTACCTTTACTTGAATTGGAGACAGTTGCATTTTGTATCGTAAAGTTCCACTTCATTTTCTGTGTGTGTGTTATGGTGATGTCTAGTGGTTCTACTGTGGTCTACCTGAGCAGACACATGCGTCGTATGGTGGCGAGTGGACAGACCTTCTCTCACTCACGATTTGGAAGTCAGGTGAGGGTCACCATCACTGGCATCCTGCAGGGAGTCATGCTTGTCTTCTGCACTGTGTGGACTATTTATAACCCCAATCCCATTTCATGTGTCCAGTTCACTGTCATCAATTTGTACATGGCAGGCACTACGTTCAGCCTGGGAGCTGGTCAGGCTGTATTCAGGCAGAGAGCAGCAGACATCTGGCTCAGAGCAGCTCCGTGGTGCAAAGCACCAAAAGTACAACAGTCTGAACAAGGTGGATGATACATAACGGAGAATGTAATATATTTACTATATTGAATCATAAACCGACCATAAAATGAATGAAATTAGATACTTTTGACTTTCTTTCTGAAAAGATTCCTCACAGATTACTTGCATGCGATTGTGTGTGTGACTGTCCGCAGCTAATCTCCTGCACTGCTGGACCCATCAGACTAATTTTTTTTGTGCACATTCATGACTGTATGCTAAAGGACTTCTGTGAGTTACAATTTTTGAAAAAAACTTCTTTTTTTTCTATGCCTCCACGGCAGCGACAGCTGTGGCCAGAGGCTTTATGTATTTGGGTCATCCTGTTCTTGTGAATGCAATATCCCACAGATAACATGAGGGAAATTCTTCAAACTTGACACAAATGGCCAGTTGGACTCAAAGATGAACTGATTAAATTTCTCATTATCTCAGGAACACCTGTAGGGAGGTCAGCACTCTATTGAATGCATTCTTGTAGTTGGGTGTGTGACACTAATATTGCTTGAAATCATTTTCATACAGTATGAGGTTTAATTTGATGAATTATGATGGTTTATGGAATAGCAAAATACATTCAAATGCCCTCGTTTTAGTCCCTTTGCAAATAATGATCAATACATGTAAAATAGTATAAGCCTGGGGTAATGACTGTATACCGATTTCTACGTGATTTCACACTAATATGTTTTATTTGCACATTCTAATTTGCATGTGATGCAAATGCCTCAAAATTTGCTACATTGCACAGAGTTGGAATATATCACAGGTTTTGCCTGTCAGAGCACTACAAGGGAAGCAGACACAGAGATGTAAACAACAAACAAGCAGATGGATGAAATGGAGTTCTCTGCAAATCTTCCAACGATGTGAAGCTGCATCAGGTGCTTCTCAGAACAAAGACAGCAAACCTCAGAGGAGAAAAAAAGGGACTAGGGTGCACTGACCAGCAGATCAGCAATTCAACACCACTGTGTTTTCAGCAGAGTCAAAGATGTGGATGGACTCACTTTCCTGTGCCCTGATTAATGGGACTTTTACTGTTTTCAGTGTCATGGGTAATGTATTTTTCATCTTTTGCATGGCCTGTCCACTTCACGGTGAAAGGATCAAGCAACCTCTGAAGCTTCTCCTGGGGTCCTTTGTTTGTTGTACAACAACTTACCTGATATCGGCAGTGGCGTTGTTTTTTTATGGCCTCACAACTGAGAGATTTTTTGATCATTTCTGGACAGCCTCAAATGTGGTGTTTCTTTGCAGTTTGTCCACTAGCGTGACCTCTGTTTGGCTGAACTTCTTCTACTACACCCAGATTGTACCTGCACAGAGAGCCCTCTTCTTCTGGATTAAGAAGAACATCAAACTTGTCATCTACTGCATTTGTCTCGTTGACAAAATATTCACTTTCTTTGATGTTTTGTTCCTGCTTTCCGACTCTTATCATAGTTTTGATGTTTTGAGTTACAATGCCACAGTGTATCATGACACAATATATTTACCTTTACTTGAATTCGAGACAGTTGCATTTTGCATAGTGAAGTTGCACTTCATTCTCTGTGTGTGTGTTATGGTGATGTCTAGTGGTTCTACTGTGGTCTACCTGAGCAGACACATGCGTCGTATGGTAGCGATTGGCCAGCCTTTCTCTCACTCACGGTTCAGAAGTCAGGTGAGGGTCGCCATCGCTGGCATCCTGCAGGTAGTCATGTATGTGGTCTCTGCTGTGTGGGCTATTTATAACCCCAATCCCAATTCATGTACCCAGTTCACTGTCATCAATTTGTACATGGCAGGCACTACGTTCAGCCTGGGAGCTGGTCAGGCTATGTTCAGGCAGAGAGCAGCAGGCATCTGGTTCAGAGCAGCTCAGTGGTGCAAAGCACCAAAAGTACAACAGTCTGAACAAGGTGGATGATAACTGACACTGGTGAGGTGGACCTCCTGCAAGGCACTTTCTTAGAAATTGACATAGATGCAAGCTGCCCTGAAGCTTAAATATTACTGTACGTAGGAGTACAGATAGAATAGCTGCTGTCATGTTTAAAGGTTTGTTTTTATTTCCATGTTTTTGAGGGCTTTTATGCCTTTTTAATAGATAGGACAGGGAAGAATGTATTTGTATTCACTGCTTTTTGGGCTTACTGTCTAAATATTTCCTCATGTTAACTTGTCTTGCAACAAACAAATGTGTTGCTTGATTTTTTTCTCACCATTTTTTTTGTTTAATTAGAAAAATATATGTAATTTAGGTCCTATTTACACATTAGATATATGTAAGAGATTATGTTGTTATGTTATTTACAGATGTCCCTCAAACATGTAATATATATGATTATTATATTACATTCAGGAACTGGAGGATTGTCAGATTCAAATAATATCTTAATAAACAGGTTAAAGAAGTCTATTCCCAGCCTGATCTGTATTTGAAAGAATGTGTCACCTCTCTCTTTAAAAAGCTACTATCCACTCCCTTTGAAAAGCACTGCATTGGTCACAGTCTTTCTGCAGACTTATCATGGTGTCAAAATTCTTTAAAAATACAGTATTACAAAGAACATTCGCCTCCGATAAGTTATTGTGGGGCTATCCCAGTGGGCAAGAGGCAGGGTACGCCCTGAGTCACTTCATCACAGGACTGACACATTGAGACAAACAACCATTCATGCTCACATTTACGTCTATGGACAGCAGTCTCAGCAATGATAATCTTCAGTAATTTATAACTTTACTTTTTTATAACTTGGAGTTTAGCTCCCAGCTTACACTGCATTTTTCATCCTTTATCCCATTCACACTTTATCGAGTGTTAATAGCCCACTCTTTTTAACTTTTATCTACTCATCTACTTCAAACCTTAAAATGTTCCACATTTTTCATACATTATTGGTATTGTTGAGCTTTTAAAGCCACCAATGCAATTCACACTGACATTTCCTAAGAAATTCTCTAGTTCTAACTACTACTACACATTGTGTTGGGGTAGTTTAGTTTATAACAATTCATGATATTTTATAAAATAGTAATATCAAAAACCTTACTTTTAAAATAACTAATACTAATACTTTTATTTATATTGACAAGACAGTATTATGTGATGTTTCCTCTTTATTCTTTTATTCCAATTGATTTTATTTATTTATATTTACATGTTTTTTTTGTCTTGTTTTTATTATTCTTATCTTTTTTGTTCTGTATTATTTCTTCTATGTTTTTGTATCTTTACAAACATACATTATTATTATTATTATTATTATTATTATTATTATTATTATTATTATTATTATATTTCCTTTGTATATAGCTGTTTTTCTAGCCATTTGCTAATAATATAATGTTATATTTGTCTTTGGCTAGGCGGTGGTGGAACAAAAGTATCGGTACTTTGTTTCCACACGGATCTTTATTCACGTTGTACCGCCCGTGCACATGTGTAAACAAGGAGCTGGGCAACTTCTAGAACTGGTAAAGATATTTAAGCTGATGGGCTGGTGGCAGTAATCTGTTGACATAGTTTATGTATATATATATATTTTTAACAAAAAATCAGCCCTTCAAAAACTACATTTGATCCAAAATGGCGTCTTCGGAGGCGAAAAATGACAGCGACGATGGCATGGACGCGTTCATGGACAAATTCAAAACCCAGAAATATAAAAATGGCTTTAACGAAGACAACTGGGAAGAGGTAACAGTGGCATGCAGACAAATTATCAGGTTTCGATATTAGCCAGAAAGTTATTTCTACGTAAGGGAGCTGAGTTAACTTCTGTGTTATTGTAGTAAGCTAACAAGCTAACTGGTAACTTGAATATTTTCTCTCCATCCGCAGTGATCCCTATGTTGTTGTTTTTTTCTCATTCAGGAGTTTAATAAAATACCCATGTTCATGAAAACAGCCCCAGAAGAGATTGACCCTAAAAAATACCCAGAACTAGCTTGTCTCCAGGCCATTATCCATGATGAAGACAGACCCCCAGAAGGTAGGAGGACCAACAGTCCCTAAGGTTTCTGAAACACCTGATGGAGTCAGACTGATTATCATCAGTGAAAAGAAGCTTTTTAAATATGTCAAACTGTCAGTGATTTAATTCATTTCCTCCATCCCTCCCCAGAGCAAGCAAAGAGCCTGAAAGATGAGGGAAATGCGTTTTTCAAAGAGAAGAAATACCAAAAGGCCATACTGTCCTACACAGCAGGTTTGAAGAAGAAATGTGATGACCAGGAGCTCAACACTGTTCTCCTCACCAACAGGGCCGCAGCTCACTTCTACCTGGGTAAAGAGCACTTATTAATATGCCATTAGGGCTTCAACTAGCATTCATTGTTGATTATTCTGTATGTGAATCATTTAGCCTCATCGTTTGGTCTGTAAAATGTCAGAAAATAGTGAAATATATCTATCTCAGATGTCTTTAAATGTTTTGTTCTGTAGTCCAATACCCAAAGATATTCAGATTAATATGATATAAATCAAACAAAAGCAGCCACTTTCTGCCATTTTTGCATGGAAAATTACTTTCACAGTTGCTCGATTATCAATATATATATATATATATTTGATCAAGTAATCAATTAGTTGACTAATTGCTGTAGTTCTACAT
Organism: Lutjanus campechanus; assembly: GCA_027495735.1. Taxonomy (NCBI): domain Eukaryota; kingdom Metazoa; phylum Chordata; class Actinopteri; order Lutjaniformes; family Lutjanidae; genus Lutjanus; species Lutjanus campechanus. Next base: position 8,996 of record JAJHUR010079290.1, read on the forward strand.
GCCACGCAGACACATTCAGCTTTATAAGACACAAATATAACACTAGCACCAGGAATATGGATTGGTGTAAGGTATCTTATAAATAATACGATATAGTCACGTGATAATATTTTGTTTGTTTCTTGCTTAATTTCCATTTTTTATGATCAAATCTTTATTGATTAGAAAAGAAATGTATGCATACAGACAGACACAAACTTCACCCCCACCCCACAGGACTACTCCAGACTACAGCAGGCTAATATGCCTATAGTAGCACTTTTATGCTCTCAGTAACATTAACTAAAACATTCACATCATATGGTTTTGCATCATGTCACCTGGCAACAGATTGTTTCATGTAGAGAATATCAAAGTGAACAAAGTGAGTAGTTAAAAGGTAAAGGTTTCTTACTTAATTTCCTAATTTTTTTCGGGTTTATATCACAGGTAACATGCGGTCGGCGTTGAATGATGCTGCAGCTGCAAAGAAGATCAAACCAGACCACCTTAAAGCCTTGATCAGAGGTTTGTATTGTAAACATACAGATTTCTCACCTGTAGCAGTACCTTGTCCTAAGCAACCCGATGGACTTTCTGAATTGTCAGTCTTTATGCCAAATTGCAGCCTAAACTGGTATAAAAATTAATTTATTTAATTTTTCTTCAAAGTATTAAATAGCAACAAATAACAGTACATGATTTTTATTACAGACTAAGATATTGCAACCTTAATATTTATTATCTGGTTTAATTATACCTGATTTTATTATGTGAAACAGTCTTGATTATACCTGCTTTTATTGTTTGAAACTATTGTATTTTATCACTTTCTTATTTTAAGGAACTACTGTCACACTCAACATGTGAATTTCAGCATGTTAATGACAGAGTGTATTTTTGTATGATGTTTTTTTCTTTTTTTATGAATATATATGTGACATAGTTGACAAGTAAGTTATGTGATGCAGCAGCTGTGAGTCTAAAACAAATTTCCCTACAGGACAACAAAGTATATCTTATTTTAATTTATATAACCATAAAACATGTCAATAAATAAGGCTAGAAATTCTAAAATATTACAGTGGTGCATAAGAAAGTAAAACACAGCTGTTTTAACTGAAGTCTTGTGTGTGTGTTTCTTCAGGTGCTCAGTGTTGTATTGAGCTGCGCAGCTTTGCAGAGGCCATCCAGTGGTGTGATGAGGGGCTCAAGGCCCATCCCACTGACAAGAAGCTGCTGGAGCTGAGAGCAGCAGCAGATAAACACAAGGTTCAATCACTAATGAGTTCAATTGATTTTGGTGTGCAGGTGTTAATTTCAGGCGACCATAAAGCCGTGTTTATTTCTTAGAGAGCAGCAGAGAGAGATGCCAGGAAGGCCAAGGCCAAAGAAAAGAAGCTGCATGGTGCGAAAGAAGCTCTTCTGGCTGCTATAAAGGTGAGCATCCTTTTCAAAACAGAGAGAAAAACTAGAATTCAACCTGAGGAACTCGTATATTTTATACAATATTATACCTGAAACAATCAGTCAAATCTGACACTAAGTTTATTTTGCGTGCTGTGTGCAGGATCGAGAGATCAAGCTCCTCCAGCCTGCGCAGCCTCGTCAACATGGTTCAGACAGTGAGGATGAGGATGAAGGCTCCTCAGCAGCCATGTCACAGCTGAGGCTGGACGGCTTCAGCTCTCATGAGGTCACGGGGGCTCAGGTCTTCCTGGATGAACAGGGTTCCCTGCACTGGCCTGTTCTCTTCCTCTATCCTGAACACCAGCAGACTGACTTCATCTCTGCTTTCTGTGAGAACACCAGGTAAACTCCCCTTTTTGTCTTTGTCCAGTCCTGAATGTGCCTTCATTTGATGTATTTCTGTTGTTACTGTAACCAAGATGTAGTTAAATTTATTGCAGATTATCAGGATATATGTCCATATGTCAACCTGTCTCCATTTCATCTGACTAAATAAATTAGGAGTTGTATGTGGTTTTACTTAGAAACACAGCTGCAGAATCACTTCTCTATGTCTTTATTTGTCTTCTTTCAGTTTCACAGATCACCTGGCAGTCATGTTTGGAGAAGAACTTCCACCTTGGGACACGGACAGAAAATACCATCCACAAAATTTGCAGGTTTGTGTTTTCCTTAAATGTTGTGAGTCACTCATGACGAGTGCAGCAAATGAAGCAAAAAAAAAAAGAAGCTCTTCTCACCACAAGAAATGTGCAGGAATAATTCACAGCACCAGTTGTCAAACACAACTTTTCACACATATTATATTTCGTTTCCAAAACTACAGAAGTTACATCAATAAATTAAATGATAATAATTGATTTTTAATCCTAATTAATCACATATGACTTTTCCTCATGTTCTAGCTCTACTTTGAAGATGAGCAGCAGGGGAAACTCTACCAAGTAAACCCGGAGACGGCACTTTTAAAAGTGTTGCAGCATAAAAGGTACGTCCACTGACTATGTTTAAGTGTGATTTAATTTTGACTGACACCATGGCCGCCAAGAATTCTTCAGTTTGATTCGCAGGCAGGTATCCATTGTTTTCTTGTGATTAGAGTTGCAAATTTTGTGGACTTTCCTTAACCAAACTTAGGTCTTTTCCCTCAATTTAAGCTTTATTAAACAATTCCTGTGGCATATTAGTCACATGAAACATTAATTAATGAAGCACAAACAATTAAAGTAAACAAGCAAACCTGCCCTTATTCAACAAATGACTCTGACGAACAAAATAATGTCAACCTGGGCGCAGCTTCAGACCAAACCAAACCATGAGAAAGAAAATTAAAAATTAACGCCTACTTGTGAATTATATTTTAACCTGTGTCTCCGTCGTGTTGCATCACAAATAAAAAAACAGACTACAAAACAACTAACCTAATGAGAACCATGTAAATTGCTTTTAAACTGCTTTCCTGCTGCCAGCTGTCCAGTGTTTCCTTGTTAAACAAGCAAAAGGGGAAAAAAAGACATTTTAATGTAATGACACATCCTCTTTTTGGCAGGTGGTCATGGTGTGAGCAGGGTAATAATAACCTGCCAGTGTTAAGTTCCTGGTCATAAATTTTTTGCTTCCGCAATCCAGTACAGTAAAGGAATGTACATCTCTAAAGATATTATCTATTATCTGTTAGAGAATATATTTGTACCATTTTGTGAAGGTATACCGACTCCTTTGACACTAACTTGACATTAACTTCCCTCACATTTCCTTCTGCTCTGTTAACAGGTATTTTGTGAAGGCGGGCACTCCCAGTTTCATCATTCTGGTAAATGGTTCCTCATTCTGCAAGCAGTTTTTAACAGGGAAGAAAATACAACATTTGTGAAAACACCAGCCTTTAAATCTTGGACTTTTGATGCACAGAATGATCTGACTCGTGGATGAGAGCAGAGGGCTGTACTATGAAGCGTAAAATTCACACAGCATTGTTTTCTGGTTCGCCGGCTGAAGTTCCCGTGGCAACACGATGCATACAGTTTGCGTGGCTGTAATTAAATTATATGGCTTCTTTCGGTGACAATACTAATACACAGCTCGACAGGACATAACCTGCTCGATGCACGTAAGTTACTATGGTGATCTAGCCAGGTAAAAAGTTGAGCCACCTTCATGACATTGAAAACTCTGACTTTAACTCAACATACATCGCTAAACCATTAATGTTGCTTCATAGTAAAGCCCCGTTGACACGCTGTTTCACAGCAGTTATCAATATAAATAAATGTAAAGCAAATCTAAAAGTAATCATGGGGATTCTTTGTATGTTTGTCCCTATAAACAAAAACCGCAGATTGAAAATGGTGTAAAGAAATTTTATTCCAAGTGCTTACATGGACAAATGACAAGAAGAACAAATGTATAATATGTATAAACAAGTGGTGTAAGTGCTTGTAAATAAACATGAAAAACAAAAGAAAGCCTTCTGACCTCATCCTTGACATTTAAAAGACTTGTGAGTCCCTGACTGAACATACCAGCTGGAGGTCTCGGTCTCAACAACAAAAGCAACATAATCTCTTGTTTAGCTTTAAGGAAATTAATTTGAACATCGAAGACTTCTCTGTTGGAAGTCTGAAAGGTGATTAACTTTTGCTTTTAGGAGGAAGACATCCACCCAGTCTGTTTCACATCAGACAATCATACAGGTGACTAACATTTGGCCTAATTAGGTGTTCGAACCCAGTTAACCAGTGTGACTGAACCAGTTATTCTACTTTCCTCTAATGGTTATGTGCTATACAGAAGTGTGTGCAGGACAATAGTCGACCCAGCCAGACATGAATTCCCTTAAGCTATGTGTCCGTGTCGAGATCCGTGTCGTCAGAGTGATTTGATCAGATAATTACTCTTCGAGTCTCTGTCAGCGTCAACCTTTCCTGTAAGTCATGAGCACTTGATATAATCTTATAAACACCGGGCCTCGTGGAAGAACCACTTGTGCAAACACGTTTGTTCTTCAGTGGCTCGTACAAGTGATTTCAGAGACTTTGTTTCTCAAAAAACAAAATTCAGTCTTCATCTCTCCACAGAGCGAAAAACATTAATTCGACCTTAAATCACGATGAATCTATGAATGAACAAAAATAAGACGAATCAGATTAAATGTTATACAATTACTAAAAGTTTGTGTAATTAAGAGAATTTAGTAAATCTGACTCAGTATAATATTTAAGTTTTTATTGATGGAATTTGAGTTGAATTTGTCAGATCAGATTTATTTGATAAAAATATTTGACTTGACAAAAAAAAACATTTGTTACATTAATCTTTGACAATTTCTGAGTTTGTTTGTTTTTTTGTTTTTTGTTTTTGTCGCTTGCAATTTTATGACGTTTTAATCTGTGTCATCATAATCTTTATAATATCCAAGTTTTTCTGTTGTAAATTTATCACTTTAATCTTGGAAATTAAGTTTTTTTCCCCTCTGAACGTTACCTCCCTCCCTCCTTCTCCATATTTTTTGTTTTAAATATACCTTGGCCCTAATACACCATTGTAAACTTGAGGCTAAGATTTAAATCATTTGACCCAATAGTCACAAAAACAAGGAAAAGTTAAGAATTATTATTATAATTATTGTTATTATTATTGATCATAGAGATCCTGAAACTGTAAATCTGCATTTTGACCGCCAGCTAGAGGTCAAATGCTTATATGATTATTAAGAAATGTTACAATCTGAATTACATTTACTTCATAAGACACCACAGACCAATGAGAAGCCACCAAGCTCAGTATGGCTGCATGACGAAGCCTGGTTGTGGCGCAAAAGCAGGCTGGGGTTGTGGAGCCATCATCACCACTGGAGCAGGCTGCATGTTGACTGTGGTCTGGTTAACATTGATGATGGTGGGAACTTTTTTGCGATGTTTTAGCTCACGATGCATTTGACACCAGGAGCACCACAAACAGAAACAGGAAACTGCGATGTCCTTGCAGAGAGAACCCTGTGGAGAACCAAGGTTTTAAATTCAACAGTGCATCACTTTTATTCAACACGTCGTGTGTAATTATCTTTACTTGCATGGTACCTTGATACCATATCTGTTTCGCATGGCGGCTCTGACAGACAAGACTGCGGGAGGAACAAACAGTGGGATCCCGCAGGCTGCGAATACAGCAGGGCCGCATATGTCGCATAACGGGAGACAGTTGTTCTCTCCAAATCTTCCTGAAACTGTGCAAGCGAGGCAAGGGCAGCACCAGAACCCATAGCAACCTGAAAAAACACACACACATGGAGATATGCCATCAGAGTGTTACAAACTCCCTTAAAGGGATAGTCTGGATTTTTTTTTTTAAGCGGGGTTATATGAGGTACTTCTCCATAGTCAGGTTACTGAGAGTAGATGGCTGTCAGCACAGCCCCAGTTTGGAGAAGCAGCAGGAGTACTGGTGTAGCGGGGTTTAGCAGTGGACAGGAAATATCTTAGCCACCTAAAAAACAAGTCCCGCCTGAAGAAATCAATTTCGGTTTAAGTGGACGCTATATCTAGAATATTTTAACCACTTTACCTCGCCATCAGACAGCCTTTTCTGACAGGAAACTGAAGTTGTATTGCTTGTTTTATCGCCGTCTCCAAAGCCATCAGACTCTCTTGGCAAAAACAGTAACTTCACCCCGCAGAACACAGGAGTTGTCGATTTACTGTGACTTTGGTGGACAAACTCTTAAAAAACACCGAAGTGACACAATAACATAAACAAACTAACCAGTGGAGTCTGGTAGCTTTGGAGAAAGTGATATTTGGCTTATATAATGGTGATTTCCCATTGGATCAGGCTGTCAGGTGGCAAGGTTAAATGGTAAAAATAATCTAAATATAGCGAGCACTTAAACTGATATTGATTTTTTTTTTTTTTAGTTGGCTAAATTCTGTTTTGCTGCTCACCCTGTCCACAGCATAGCTTCCTAAACCAATACTTCTACTCTAT
>JAJHUR010079291.1:0-10304 GCA_027495735.1 Lutjanus campechanus
TTTTTTTTTTTTTTTTTTTTTTAGCTCAACGCTAACACATAATGGGAATTCCCATTGGCGCGCCACCAGAAATTAGCATCATGACCGCTGTAATATTATCTTAACAAACAGATGTATTTTACTTAACATACTTATCATAAAACAACAAGTGTCCTCATACATTCAGGCTTATATTTCCTGATCTGTGGAAACAGACTAATAGCTGCTGATTTCACATTGTTAACTCAATCTGCTAATCTGGCTACTCCACACTGACCAGCTACAGCAACCTCAAAAGGTCAAAAATCTAAATCTGACTTCACAGTTTCAAAGTTCAATTTCATGTGTGAATGATGTTTTAAAGGCTCTTTATTTTCTTATGGCAGCAGCTTGATGAGCAGTAGTATTTTATTTTACGATTTTCATAAACCGTATAACATGCTACTGAGGTAAAAGCAGAGAAAACTGCAAATTTTTTCATGATTTGACACCTAATTTTAGATACGTTGCAATTTTTGTAATCATTGAAATTTGGCTTTTGAAAATTTTTGAAGCAGTGAGATGTATTTTTCTAAGTTTAAGAATTTCATCTCTGTGTGTTAAGGCCTTAAAGGGATAGTTCACCCCAAAATGAATGAATGATTCAGTCATTATCTACTCACCCTCATACTGATTGAAGGTTAGGTTTAGTTTTTTAGTCCACAAAACACTGCTGGAGTTTCACAGACAGTGTTGCAGAATTTTTCAAATAACTGAACTGAATGGTCTCCTAAAGCTCTGACATGCCGTTCACTTGCGCATATCACACCACTTTCACCAAGTGCAGATGGTGTGCACAAGCATAATGAATGTGTCTGCAAGCTGAGGATCTACAGCGAAGATTCAGGCTAAAGACATGCTATAAATGATGTCTTTCAAGTCAACTTGGCATGTTGGGGCTTTAGGAGACTTGGATTACACCAGGCGAGCAGCATGGAGGCTTTTCATGAGCATTTTTTTTGGTTGTTTTTTCCGTTTGAAAACTGGCCACCATTCACTTAAATTGTTTAGGAGATTGTGCAACACTGTTTTCCTGTGAAACTCCAGCAGTGTTTTGTAGACTAAATAACTAAACCTGACCTTCAGTCAGCATGAACGTGAATAAATAATGGCTGAATTTTCATTTTTAGGTGAACTATCCCTTTAAGGAAGAACATAACAGGCTTGCAAAAATTGAAATTGTATTTTCTCTCCCACATGTCTTTTGCAAACCAGTACAACCAAGATCAAGTAATTCCAAAAGTCAGAAAACTTTCATTGAAAGATGATGTCTTGTCTGTGTGGACCTGACAGTAAAACTTTCATCTAAGTCTTGCTATGAAAACTATGAGGAGATTCTTTGTGGGAGTAAAAGAAATCAGAGAAAAAAGTTGCAGATAAACACAAATGAATTGAATTAGCTGTGCGTCAGTGACCTGGGGAATGAGCCTCAGCTGTAGGTGCACCTGTGGACATCTGCAGTGTTGACGTGGGTTTGAATGGCACATAATGTATTTTTCTTCAGGAAAGAGTTTTCTGAGGCTTGTAACCTATTTCCACATCACGTCAGGTCCAGAGAGCCCGCAAAAACTACACGTCACTTTAATGAAATCACACACCATCGTTCTTTTTCCTTCAGCACAGGGACGCTCTCAGCAGAAGGTATCTCAGGCCGCGCACACAGACAGGAAGTGTCCTAATTTCCGCCACCATTACCGAAACCTGTATTTGGCTATAATCGCTGCATTGCTGGTGCATGTGCGTACCATCACACGATATGTAGGATGCAGAGGGGAACATCTGGTGACAATCAGGAGTATCGGTCTTGACAGCGTAACTGTCAGCACGCATCTCCTGCAACAAACCATCTACTGCCGGCTCTGTTACGTTACCCAGAGGCCTTTTTCTTTGTTTTCCCCCCTGTGCGGTTTGCAAGGAGCTTGTTTGTACAGATGACTCCCCAACTGCATGTTTCTCACAGGGGATAATAAGGCCTCGACCCTCAGAGTGAACTTGGCCAGGCGGCTGAGAGGAGCTGTGTTTGTGTGTGTGTGTTTCCCGTTTACTGCTGCAAAAACTAAGGACATAAAAAGCCAAAAAAGAGAAAGAGCCAGACAGGGAAAGAAGAACAAGACTGTTTGGAAGGAAACATGAATTTAAACTATGAAGGTTTTAAATATTTTTTTTGAGGAAGGACATGTTGGACTCCAGGGATTGGGTTCACTTTAAACATAACTTTTTTGGCGACAAATAAACTCTGCAGGGCACCGCTCTCACCAGAAAGACAAACGAGCAAGCAGCTTATTACAACCCTTATATAAGTTTATTGTTAAATGGCGACCTCTAGTGACCGTAGTAATTATGACAGGAGCAAAGAAGAATGTCAGGTGACGCAGTGTTGTTTGTGTCCTGAAACCAAAAGTCAACGTTCACTTATTTTAACTTTAGTGCAGAAGTTAAAGGACTGATATGACTCATTACTTATGACCCACTAGAAGTGTGTGGTGGTGTCTGTATCTGCTGAGAACCTGCTCTCTGCATGTGTTTTCCTTATTTTTTCTCTTTATTTCAATGTGCTCGCTACGTTTCACCAGCCCAAAACTTTGGTATTTGACATCCTGGTGGATTTAGGAACAGCTCGGACAAATCGTACTTAACATAATGCCACATGCATATGCATATGAACTGCGCCAAGCCTGGAAAGTAGGCGAGATCAGGCGGCGGCAGCAGGAGGCAAGAGACAAAAAGCTGCAGTCGAGTTGGATAATTCCAGGGAGACTTTGGAGAACATACAGGAACTGACACTAACATCCTGGTAGATCACCTGTAGGCTGCTTCTGCACTCCACGTTCATAGCTGAAGAAATAAAGTGCGTTCTTGATCGCTGATTGAAGTTGAAATAGAAGAGATCCACTTAATGTCACATGATCATCTGTTCTTTTGTCTACCTTGTAAAGCACTTTATAACTGTTTGTTTGATCAGTCATATATATTATTTTTATTATTATCAGCCACAAAATATGTGCTTGCTAACAGATTAAAACTTAAAACTTCATTGGACAACATAACACGTGGTGTTTGTTGTAAAAAATTAAGAGCCAATCGGAGCCTGTCATGTCATTGGTCAGGTGACAGCCTGGCGTTTGCAGTCAGTGGAGAGCAACTGCTCGAACAACTGCCGTCAGCTTGATCTCATGAGGTTATGTGTGCTTGATGTCAGCGCAAGTCAGGATCAAGTTGGACACAAATCTAACTGGCATGCATTGTGCGGCGATCGCTGGTGATCGAACAATCGACCTCAAAATCAAAAGTCATATTGAATTGTGGGGGTTGTAATTGTGGATTTGTAGAATTGTGTGGATTTGGATGATGGTGACTCTCCTACCTCTCAATCTATAACTGCTTATCCATTGCAGGGTCACGGGGGACTGGGGCCAATCTCAGCTGACACTGGGCGAGAGGCGGGGTGCACCGTGGACAGGTCACCAGTTCATCACAGGACTGACGCACAGAAACAGACAGCCAGCTGCTGGGTTTGAACCTTCTTGTTGTGAGGTCACAGTGCTAACCACTGCACCACCGTGCCACCCTGTAATATGTTTACTGTAACTTATCATATATCTATTCCGGCCCGTAACTTGTTTTACTGTTTGTCTGTTCCATGCAAATTAGAGTTCAAACTAATGCAGAATGTTCGCCGAGTGTTTATGAGTCATAAGAAATCATTAAAAATTTGGGTGAAATTTGGGAAAGGGAAGTTGGGGGTCAGCGTGTCATGTCAGATGGATTAAAATGTACAAAATAATTTAGTGGCATCAGACTGTGACTCATCTTTTCAGCAGAAAAGATTGTTATTGAGATGTAGGAGCTTAAAAACACTTTTCCCCCCTGATATTTTTGTCACAAATTCCTTCCGCATGGCGACTGTACTCTGGTTTGAAACAGATCGAATGACGTCAACAGTCCATTATTTATGATCGCCTAATGAGAACAATAAAGTAAAAACACATCAATAATGCTCTGGCATATATTTCTTAACTTAAAACAGGAATTATTAAACGACATATGTGATTTTCATGGATTCAGAGTAAAAAGACAAACAAACTATTGATCTACTAATTCATGTGGACTAACTGATAATTAAATTAAAGGGTTCCCTCGTTTGTCTTCTTCACATCAGCAGCTTGTTGCGCATGTTTCTGGTGTGTTATCAATTATTCATGACAATTATAAGTGCATTCAGTGCAGCATTTTGCAATATTACTGTGTCATCAAATCAGGCCTCCTCCATGTTTTTGCCTTCAAGTCTCAAGTCAAGTCAAGTCTGACAGCAGAGAGACAGCTTTTGTTTTAGTTTGTTGATATTATATTTTATTATAAGGTCTAATTTTCAGGACACACAGGACAGGATTTAGGTTAACTCCTCGAAATTTGGGACTGTCCTAAATTTTCAGGACGTGTGGTCACTCTAACAGGCGTAGCTTTACATCGACTGACAACCGACACTTATAAACAGCTGATCAACTTACAGTGGAGGACTTTCCTTGTTTGTTATTATTAAATATAATGTTGCACTCGTCTTCTGCTCCTGCAGTTTTCCTGCAGCCTGCCTGAGCTTCCTCGAGTCTGAGGAGGAGGAGGTGGGAGAAAACAAGTCACTTCGACCATAGATCATATATTAAACAGGATTTAACATGTGTATATATATATATATATATATATATATCTGTGGCTCCAACTCACTATTTGTTCTGCTGTACTCATTTACGGGTTGTGTAAGTGCTACATATTTCTCTTTCAATTACTTTTTCAATCTGAGCTGAAATGAAAATATTGTAGACTTGTGCATTATTTTAAACACATTTCCCCAAACTTTAGCCTGACATAGTTGGTATCTTTGGAAAGTTTCTGATGTGCAGTAGAATTTAAAACAAAGCTTTGTGGGTTTGAACCGAGTTTGGCTGCTCGGCGCGGGTTTCTGACTGACCCACGGCCCGACGAGTGAGGTTTAAGCAATTTAACGAGCTTAGCAGGATAAAAAAAAAAGAAAAGTAAAATATGACATGCGAGAGTCTTGAAGAAAATGTGTTTTGCTAAAAACAAAACAGATACTTAAAGAATTTTCCCAGGTCTCCTTTTTCTTCCCTCAATGAGCATCTCTCTGAGCCAAGCCAGCCTTCTTCCTCTGTGGTGCACCCTATAGCGCTGCAGTAATCCCACATTTCCATGTTGGGGCAAGAGAAAACATCATTTCTGTTGTGATCACATTGAGAGCTAACCAAACTGATCATTTTTCAATAAGTGATGGTTACATGACTGCTAATAGACAGTTTAGGATTTCCCCAGCTGGGATCAATTTGTCCAGTTTTTGTTTACTTTTCCCAAAGTGACAGATACGGTTTCTTTACATATGTTGCAGAGGTATGAACGTATGTTGAAGGCTGCTCTGTAGGTGGGAGTTTATTCAGCTCCATGTTACAGATGGTCTGCAGTTTATTAGCATGTAGAAGCAGGGCTGCGCAGAACGAGAGCCCCGTCTACTTCTGAAACAACATTACAAATATCACTACAGTGTGGGCATGCTTTGTGCCTCAGTATTAACTTCTGCAAAAACATTTTCAACGCAGATACTTGAGCTTAACCAAACACCGGCACAACTTTAAAACTGGAAATTATGTATGGACGGGAAATATTGAGTGACATTTTGCAAGATTCCTGAGTTAGCATAAAACACAAGCCCCGTTTAAGCGTATTAATTGGTTATTTTAGAAAAAAAAAAAAGCCTTAAATGTCATGTTAGAAGCGTACAGCTGGGCTGCGTAAAGAAAACAATGAAGGCACTGCACCTGATTTTTAACAGCGCTACCCAAACCCAGAATATAAAGTGAACCACAGGATATGGTCAGTGCTGCCTTCAGGAACAGGCAGGTTTGTGGCCAGAAGATGTGGGTTTGAGTTTCCAGACGAGCCGTCAGAATCTGGGTCAAGGGACTGTGTGAGTGTGATGGAGGCTGAGTTGAGCTCAGGCGACCTTCCCTGCAGGTTTAAAACAAATATCTGTAAGTCATTTAGCTCACTCAACGGATTTGTATCATCACGGCCTTAAAGAGTTGGAAATAACTTGTTTGTTTCTACTTTCCACTGACATAACAGGCTGTCTGCTGATTTTTGACAGTGTTTTAACCACACAAGCTTTTTCAAACTCAGCCTGGTTGAAATTGGTGAATTTTTCCTTCACACAAACACTCAAATTCACAAGCATTTTCAGGGAAGATCACAAATATATATAGATGGTTTAAAGGAGAAATCTGTAATATATTTATTGTAATGAATCATAAAATTATGTCATCAGAGATTAAGGAAACGTGAGGCTGAAATCCTGTCGTCTCTGACAACAACACTACAGACGTGGTGCCCCCCTTTGAAATTTCTGTTCCGGGCCAGAATAACTCGGTTGCGTAGGGCCCCATGAGGTACACGAGGGCCCCGCCTCCCCCTCGTGTTAAAGCGGGTGTCAACATGTCCAACTTTGGTGAGAGGATGAAGCAGAACTACAGAGAAAATAACACCCAGAGAGTGAACAGGGTGTCTGTGTCCTGCTTACAGACACATCCAGGGCTGCCCTGTGACTTTGTGTCTGACAGACGTCAGAATCAAATCAAACTATTTATCACATTTGATGAGCGCCAACGTGCAGCAGCATTTATAATCTATAGCTCAGAAAAGATAACCGCATCACATGTGGACATGTGTCCATATGTGCGTGCACACTTTCTCACAGCAGCCTCTCTGGACACCGGTCTGTCTGTCTGACCAGACAAGTATTCATGTTGCAGTAAAATGTTCCCTGTCAGTGTTATTATGTCTGATGTTTTTGGATTAATATCACTGCATTAATGTTACTGCTGTTTGCTGCTGTAGATGTTTAAGGTTGAGCTCATTTAACTACTTTATAGGCCACTGTTAGCTGCTTTAATCTACAGCAATGCATCATGGTCTATAAGACCATCACATGTCTGTAGCATCAATAAAAAAAATCAGTAAAAAAAACAGCCTTTTTTCAGCTTTGTGGATTAAAAAGTCGAGTATTTTCCTCTGGGATGTAGTGTAGAAGCATAAAGTTGGATAAAATGGAACTCAAGTAAAGTATAAAACAAGTACAGTACTTTGATGTAAATGTACTTAACACTGATTACAACTCTGAAGAAATGCAAGATGGAAATGGATTGGGATTAACTGATGATTTATTAAGTGTTGAATTTAAAATCAATTAACTGACTAATTATCAGGTAGCAGAGCCAAAGCTCAGTGTTATGTTTTAGTATTTTCTACATTTTATATATTCTAATATTTCTTATTTATGATAATGTTCACTTATCGTAAGATTTTCTATAAAATATTGTATATAATAAATGTGTTTTTTTGTACCCCATTCTGTTCTTTATGGATCTACTTATTCTCTGAGTGACAGATGGAGCAAACTGTTTTAAAGGAGGGAGGACTATAGTGGGAGCACTGGGCTGTCAGGTGTGACTGTGTGGCAAATGAGATAATATGCGAGGACGAGTCCATTGACTCAATGGTAAAATTATAATGTTGCTCTCGTCTTGCGCTCCTGCAGTGCTCTGCAGTGCTCTGCAGCCTGCCTGAGCTTCCTCGATTCTGGGGATGAGGGGGTGGGAAGAAACAATTTTAATAAACAGTCTATGGCTCCAACTCACTATTTGGATTGCAGTATTTAAGGTGCTTTTAAACTGAATTTTTAAAGGTTTTAAACCTGCTAAAGTTTGAGATATACGGTTTCAAAAAAATGAGAAAGTGGGTTTAAAATGTTGTTTTTTATCATTTTAAACCAGAAATAAGTTGGCTTTTTTCCCCTTCAATTTTCAATAACAAAAAAAAAAACAACAGCAGTGATATTTTCCTGATGACTGTTTGAGAGATGACCTCCAGATGGCCACTGGGTGTGAGGTGTCAGCTGAAACGCTTTGGACGCTATGACATGGAATATCCATGGGAGTATGTGTTGCAAGCACCTAATTTCACACATAGTTTGTGTTACCAACAGATACTGAATGTAAAACTGTCAGCACAAGATAGAGTAGTTGCTCTGGCCCTTGCAGTGGATGAAAGAAGGTTAAAAGCACATTCATGGCATAAAAAATGTTTCTCCGAGCTTAATTTTTGAAATTGATACCCTGCTCCAGAGATGTCATCTGTTACAGACCACAGACAGTATGTAAAGATACATGCACATTGATAAAAGATTTATAAATACTTTATATACAGTGTCAGTTATGGACATGGATACTCTGCAGTATCTGCAGTATTAGTTTCTCCTTCACTGTCAGTTAGTTTTAGTGTCATGTCCATTGTTCACAGTAGACAGTGTTAAGAGCTAACCTGCACTTAGCGTCGCCTCTCATCCTCAAACCTTGATAACTAGTGATACAATGTCTTGTGCTGACTGTTCTGCTGTTGCAGACCTCTGGCATCTCGTCTAGAAATGAGAAATTTTGTCACCAAATTCTGTATTTAATGTGATTTTGCTACTGTGTTTTGCACATGTGACATCTGTTTTCTGTTCTGTTTTCTTTGTCTTCCATGTTTTTCCCCTATTAAAAGTTTTTTTTGGCCGGTGAGTTTTTCCTCACTCTTTCAAGGTTCTACAGGACAGGGGCTGTCGCACTCCTGAGGCTAACTGTGATTTGTGATATTGGGCTATATAAATATAATAAACTTGACAGTTGGTCTTTGTGATATTTGTTCTGCTACTCCTCCACTGTGATTGGACTGCTGAGTAAAGAGTAACAGTGACAAGTGCAGCGTTTCATCTCTCAGCATCAAGAAGAAAGAGCCAAACGTGCAGCGCTCAGCACCTCGTCGCACTGCTGGCATTTAGAGTAAATCTGCAGCGCTCCCATTGCACACATCAAAAAATATGCTGGCCTCAAGAAAAAAAAAATGCTTTGGTGGACACACCCTCTTAGGCCTTGTTGAGATTGACAACCCAAGTCTGTTTTTTGACATATCCAGATTGATTTTAAAAAGTCTGGACAGGAAAAAAAACAAAAAAAACACATGAAATGTGATTTTTGCAAATCAGATCCAAGCCACATTTGGAGGTGGTTTGAAACGTGATTGTAGCCGGGTTTCTGCAGATGTGACTCAGTCCAAACACCCTGAACGCTCAAATCAGATTTCAGTGTGTCCTGTGGCACGTGGCACGCAATGACGACGTCAGTGCATCAGAGTGGCTGATCAGAATCCACGCGGGTACTAGCAGGGCAGTTTGGAGAACAATAATCGGTGGACAGACGTTGAAATAAATTGTCCGCTGGTCCTTTGGGAGGAGGTTTCTGCACAGCCTCTCTCCATGTTTCGTGCTTCTGTGTTGCTGACACACGGTTACTACAGCAGATAGATTAGTGATGTCTGGACACACAAATCCGATCTGATCACTTGCCAGTAACAGTGTGGATGGTCTGTCTCAAAGATCTGATCTGAAGACGCACATCTGATTTCCCTGCAGCCTGACCAAAGCCTTACACTGAGCTCAACCATCAAAACGTCTCCTCTGAAGTCTTGTTGATGCAGTTTGGTGGTGGGAGTTATTGGGGTCGCGGGGGTCACAGCAGACTTCTGAGGAAGTGGTGAGCTGTTGAAGTGGCGTGACCTGCAACCAAGACTTACCAAAAAACAATGAGATGGAATCCATATGCATCCCATAATGCTTCACACAGTGCAAAACCATTTTCCTCACGCAGTGATGGGCGTAGCTGTGGGTTCAAATTCCATACGTCCGACACAGAGCAGAAGTGTTTGGTTTTCCCTCCAGACTCTTTGCTATTTCTGTGATTTCTTTATGACTCGCCAATAGAGAGGGGCATTAAATCTGTTTGCACTGGCTGCGCTCAGAGTATGTACACATGTTTCATCTCAGCTTAGATAAATCCAAGACTTGTCACTCCCTCCTGTCTCAGGCATGGAAATGTGTGTGTCTCTGTTCTTCCATTTATATGTTTTTAAAAAGGTTTAATGTCTAAATGTACTTTACATTGTGATGATGGAGAAGCCACGAAAGGATTACCAAGCAGCTGAAGCAGTCGAGGGTTCAACTGCTCTACAGTCTGTGTTTGAAGTGACCGATAACACAGAGTATCTTTTTTGGAAAACCAATCAATCAACTAAAAAGAGATCCAGTACGACCACAGACAGGAGCAAACATGCCACAAAGAGACACGAGATGACCGCAAACAGATGCAAAGTTAGAAATAACTACAAAGAAATCCAAATTCACAACAAAG
>JAJHUR010079292.1:0-55817 GCA_027495735.1 Lutjanus campechanus
ACAGGGTTTTTTGTACGTGTCTTATAGGCTACTGAAAGTTGTGCATCAGGCTGGTTATTATAAATGTTCATTCATTGCCTAGTTTAGATAATTTTAAAAAGATCCACCTCACTGCCTTTTGATTGATGAATACACATATTAATATATCAATCTATAGGATTGAACTGTGCAATTTCAAAATTCCTATGTGCAATTCCCATGTGTAATGGCATAAAACGGTCTAATCTGTTTCTTGTTTATAATTTTATATTGTTCTTATTGTCTGATTTCCTCTTGTCCCATCTTATCTTATCTCATTCTTATTACAGCATTTGTGACTGGATATTTATAAATTGGTTAGGGTCACTGTGTGAAATGTCCACATATAATTGACTGTCATGCAACAGCAGAAGCCTTGATTGGCTTTTTACAGAAAAAATCTCTGATGTCCCTATGCTATTTATCCACAGTAACCATGTGGTAAATACAGTGTTGCCCCCTCCCATTGCCCCTGCACAGCACAACCTTCGGCTGTCCACTAACAGACAGCCTGTCCAATTAAAAGTGGCCATCGATTATAGATAGCTGCCTGCTGGCATATGAGGGAGACAATGTTGGATGCTATGCCACTGCCAATACAGGCCCCAGTTAGCCATGAACTAACCAGAGCTGACACCAGCATATTAGATGTGGACTGGGTTAATTCACCTGCAGTTGGCCCCTGTGTTAGCTCCATAGCGCGGCGGTTTACCTGCCCAGTCTAAATGCTGATCATTAAGTTGCTTCCAGCAGCCATGATTGGTGCAGAGGGGCTCATATCATTGATTAAAAAGGAAGGGAGGCTGATATCGCAGTTATTTCAGCTCCTGCCTTTTCTCCCATGCAGCGTTCAGGCAGCTGGAGATTTAAAATCCAGTCAGGTTTGTTCACTCTGGGACAAGGTTTCACACATGGGCGAGGCAATTTATTGATAAATGTTGATATCGTGATATGACTCTAGATTTTGTCTTTGTATGTCATAATCATGATATAACAACATCCAAAATTCTGTCTCTTCCTGGTTTTAAAGGCTGCATCACAGTAAAATCCTGTAATTTTCTGAACTTACCAGACTGCTCTAGCTGTTCTATTTTTTGCCTTTACCCACTTAGTCGTTATATGCACAAGGGACATTACAATGTATTGAATACACAATATCACAAATAAAAAAATGTCTCAATATGGGAGCGGACTGTGATGATATCTACTATGATATTACGTAGTTAATTGTTTTATCATTTTTATTTTATACAAGTTCTGCTACTGACTGCTGCATTGTTTTGTTTTGCAGATGTCCATAAAAAATGTAAACATTCATTGCCAAATTAAATTCATGACCATTTTTTGATGACATGTAGGTCATAGATGGATACTTTTATTTAATTATATTATATTAAAGAAAGACATCAGAAGCACTTTAAGTTAAAACGGAAAACCAATTTTATTCAAACAGAAATGCTGTACGCATCAAATTTATTATTTAATTAACAACATTTTTTCAAGTTGTCATTTTTGTTTGTTAATATCATGATAAATATATCATGAACTTTTTAATTGTGGTATGACTGGACTCTGAGGTTTTGGTATTGTTACATCCCTAATATCCACATAACTGATGCTTATTTATCAAAAATCTCATTGTATTAAAACTTTGTGTAAGCACCAATAATCATCCCTACAATATTGTTACAATATTTATATTTTGTGATATCAGTTTTTGGTCAAAAATATTATCATATTTGATTTTGTCCATATCGCGCAGCCTTATACATTTATTATTTAATAAACAACAGCTTCTGTTTTTTTTAAATATTGCGATAAACATGATATTGTGGACTTCATATAATAGTATTATCTTACCTTGAGGTTTTGGTATCATTACAACCCTGATATTCACATTGCTGATGACCGCCATTGTGTCCACACTTTGTAAAAGCACCAATATTGTTGCAATATCAGTTAGGGTTGCAACTAATAATTATAGATTAATCTGTTGATCATTTTCTTGATTAAGTAATTCATTGGTTGGTCCATAAAATGTCAGAAAATAGTGAAAAATGTTGATCACTGTTTCCCAAAGCTCAAAATTATATTGTCCACAACCCAGAGATATTCAGTTTTTACTGTTTTGTCTTTAAAAAAAAGACTCAAAATGATTAATCAACTATCAAAGTAGTTTGTGATTAACTTGGTAGTTGGCAACTAATGATTAATCGACTAATCGTGGCAGCTCAGACATCAATAAATATTGTTATGGAGGTCAAACATGTTGTGATATTTGATTTTGTCCATATTGCCCAGCTCTATTTCATGCCACTGAACGCTCAACCAACTCAAAACGTCGGTATGTCACGTCCTGGAGAGGAGACTCAACAATTAACTTATCTTTCTGCTGCGTTTACGAACAACTCTGACAAATCCTACTGATTCTACCTTTAATGACATTTTGTCATTTTGGTTTTTAAAAAATCAGACCGAGCAATTGTGTCACACCTTTCTGATGAATTTATAAATAAATAAAAAACTAACAGATCGCATGTGGATAAAATGACAGCACTAATTTGTATGTCTGCTAGGCTCATGGTTATCCCCTGTTACTGTGTGTGAAAGCCTTTGAGCCTAATTCCAATTTTTCCCTCTCCTATTTTCCAGCAAGCTGCTTTTCCATTAACTTTGGGAAAACACGGTGGCAGGTCCATTTAAAAAGCCCGTGCTCCACCCTTCCCATAAGCGCCTGAGCTCAGGAAAATAAGAAATTAAGAGCAGGGCCCATTTCATCATCAGCCCCCCTGTCTGTGTCTGCTTCTCTCCCTCTGCGCACAAACACAGAGCCGGCATCCTCCAGCGGAGCTCCTCTGGAGGGCGGGACAGGGGAGCTTTACCTTAGCATATGTTAACTATTACAAGATGTCTTGATGGAACACAACGAAATGACTGGTAATTGACATAAAATATGACAAAGTGTTTGAGTCTTTGTGAGGAAAGCGTCGCGTATTACGGCGTATCAGCTCCGTAATGTGACTGATTAATGAAAGATCGGCCTCGCACTCACTCAGCTGATTCTGTGAAAAATGAGTTTTGTGTTGTCATTCCGACAAGCCGGCAACCGCGGCCGGAAAAGACTATTAGCCGGAATCATTATCAATAGCCATATTTTCAAACTCTATTATGGCAATCAGGCTGGAATTTATTCAATAGATTTAGTTCATTTGGTTGTAATTGATAAATAATCAAAATTTATCAATGTACTTGCACACATTTCACTAACAATCAGGGAAAACTGCCCCATTTACCAGCTGACTTGGTCCAAATTAGAGCTAAATTGATGATCAATTAATCTTGGGAGGGGTAGTGCGCCGTGTTTAGCAGAGAAGCGGCAGAAAATGTGGCGGAGTGGATGGAGAGGAGGAAGGAGAGAAAGAGAGAGAGACAGAGACGGAGGGAGGAGGAGGAGGAGACGAGGAGAGGATGATAAAGAGAATGGATGGATGGGAGAAATGCGGGATTTGTGAAGTGAGAGACGAGCTGAACTGGCTGGTGAGTAACGCGCTGAAAACACTAAGAGAGGAAGCTGAGAGGTGTTATGGGCGGTGACAACAGAGAATTACAACAAGTGTGTGCGACTCTGTGTGTTTTATTTTATAGGTTTTACTGCTTTGATTTCACATAGTTCCTGTCATCACGCAATCAGCTCATTTTTAGGATGTGAGTTTATGCGCACATGCACATATCTTTCTTTACTTTTCCCTACAATATGTACATGCAGTGCGTGTGACTTAGGCTACTTTCAGGGAGACATTTCAGACTAAAGACCAGTTAAATCGGGACAACTCGTGCAACTGGGGCACAAAAGCTGTGGCCCCTGACACTGGGGTCTATGGTTAAGTTTAGGTTAAAGGTCAGAGCTAGGTCTAAGTCTCCATGAAATAAATGTAAGACTATGTAATGTCCCAAGAAGTGTCCTAAGTAAACATGTGTATGTGTGTGTTAGGGTTGCAACGATGTGATAGAGAAGTGTCTCAGAAAATATTGCACTACGGTATTAGGGTATATTACACCATCCATTCTCAACCACTGGTCCATGGCCCACTGGTGGGCCACAGAGCAATGGGGGATAATTTACAAAACTTTATAAAAACAGTTAGGCTTTAATATTATCATGCCAATCAAGACACCTCATCAGATAGAGAAAAGCATGTTACATAGCAACATTCCCTTGGATGCAGACACGTAAAAAAAAATAAAAATAAAAAAAGGTTGAAAGACCCTGTATTACACCATTGACTCTTCCTAAGTCCCGCCCCTCTTTGCTCTGTGCTCCAGTAACAGTTGAGCAAGCTTGGTACCTGGCAGAACCGCACTCAACTTTCCTGTTTCCCTTTTATGTTACAAAATTCTAGCTAACTAACTAGGTCATGATAGATGTTGATTACTTAGCTAGTTAGCTAGCATGTTGCTAACATTAGCTAACAGATGTAACTAGCTACCTAACAATTTATGTGGATTAGCTGGCTAATTAGCTAGCATTTTGTTAACATAACAGCATATCCTCATACACATAACGTACAGAATAAGTTGATTGCCAGTGAGTCCCGAAACAACATATATTAGTGGAGAGTACTGTCAGCAGCAGGCTTACCAGACCTTAACTACGTAAAGTAAGTCACATGGTTTGTGGTGTAAAATGGTTGCAGTTTAGTTAGGTATAGCCATTAAAACTTCTTTGATAGGGTTAGGCAATAAAACTACTTGGGTTTAGGAAAAGATCTTGGTTGGGGTTAAAATAACTATGTCATGCATGTTATGTGACATCACTCACTTTTAAATAACTACATTAACTTTTTGTTTCACAAATGATTCAACCACCAGTTTCCTGAGTGAAAGTCCTGCTGTGCTTCTTCTTTGAGCCATCCACTCACCCCACCTCCTCCAAACACTTTCTCACTCTTTACCCGTCATAATAACTACGCCCACAAGGGGTCACTGCCTAGCAAGAAGCTGACACATGAGTTTAAATAGGCTGCATTGGACTTTGACACATTTTCTTTGGTGAGGATGGGCTGTTACTTAACTTAAAGGGATAGTTCACCCAAAAATGAAAATTCAGTAATTATCTACTCAGCCTCATGCTGATTGAAGTTTGGGTTAAGAATTTTAGTCCTCAAAACAACATTGTAAGTGAGTAGTAACCAGTTTTCAAATGGAAAAAAACAACTATAAAAAAAACCCAACAGTCTTCAACAGTGTTCAGGCTAGAAACATGATGTAAATGATCTTTCAAGTCAATTTGTTGGGGCCTTGGGAGACTTGGATTACACCAGATGAGCAGTATGAAGGCATTTTATGGGGTTTTTTTTCTTTGTTTGTTTTGTTTTTTGTTTTTGTTTTTTTATGTTTGAAAACTGGTCACCATTCACTTCCAGTGTTTGGGAGATTCTGCGGCGTGGAATTCCTGTGAAACTCGAGCAGTTTTTTGTGGACTAAAAAACTAATTCAACCTTCAATCGGCACAAAGGTGAGTAGATAATGACTGAATTTTCATTTTTGGGTGAACTATCCCTTTAAGATGTGAGCATATGAATAGCTTTTACAGGCTCCCCAGGGAAATCCTTTAACTATCTTCAAAAGTTGGTTTTCCTTTCAGCATAGACGAGTCTGGCATGTAGCTTATCTAAAAGGAAACAATAACACAGTAGAATTCAATGCATCAGGTAACTAAATGTACACAATAAATGTCAATTTTCATGGTATACTGCTGCAACCCTGGGATATATGTACCTGTATGTGTCTCAAAGTGAGTGAGAGTCACACACTTGAAGTATCAGGTAGATCAAGTTCGGCAAGTCAGAGTGAGCAAGGTCAAAGAGACTGATCCCATTTATTCTTTAATTTGCTGAGGCATTAAATTGCATGATGTGGCTTTGCTGCAGTTTGATAATTACCAGCACATGTTTCTAATTTCAAGCTACTCAGAGACACTACTGACCCAAGTCCTCCCCTTTATCTGGTATTTTAGGAGCACAAGTGTGTGCGTGTAGGACGTTAAGTATGTGTGTGAGCACATAGGCCTGTATGTGCCCCTTTATTCTCACCATGTTTTACCTCATCATTGTAATTTTTCACGAGCATCTTATGTAAATAAAGTCCTCACTGACGCATTAAATATTACTTTAGATCATACATTTGCCTTTGTTATTCCACCATGATCTCACTGACAGATTTGCGGTAAAGATGAGTAAAACTGGAGTTGTTTTCAGGCTGCAGAGTAGAAACAGAGTCTCTCGCTCAGTGTGTCTAAGGCTCGCTGGCACCTGTAATGTAAGGCACTCATTACCTTCAATGATGCATTACAGCTTCCTAATGATGGAGCCACAGTAATGGACCTAACTAATGACCGGACTTAAGAAAGAACATATTCTAATAGCTGGAGCAGAACTGGAGGGAAAGTCAAGGTGTCAGGGAGGAGAAGGAATTAGATCTGTCGACGGCTGCATGGAGAAGCCCAAATGACTGAGGTCAGACTGCAAATACAATAGATTACAAGCTCTCACCTTGTTAGTTCAATATTTTGCTTCTGTTTTAAATGTGATTAAGTTAAGATAGGACTAATTAAATAATTGAGAGTATTTATGCATATAAATTAAATTAACGCACAGAAAAAAGCACATTCAGGCAACGCTGCTTTACACTGCATGAGACATAATGAAAACATACAGGGCTCATGATCAAGTGGAATCAGGCTTTTATCAGAATCGTATTGCAAACCACAGTAGATACTCCCAGACAATAAGCTGTCAAAATAGATTTCAAAGAAGATTTGTTTTGCTGTTGGCCTTAAACCCTGTATTTCTCAGATGTCCAGTTCTCAGAAAGAGAGGAAAACAGCTTTGATTTCAAAATCGATCAGCATGCATTTAAAGATGTTTCTGATGGATTTTCAGCATTTTATTAATTTTAACTGGTGCAGAAATGTGTCAGTCAAGAAATCCCTTAAATTAAATTCGGAAATTACCTAAATTGGATGTGTGGTACAATATATTCAAAGATTTAGCGCCTTTGAGTTTCAGCTGACATTAAATGATACCTGAAAATATGCATCTATGATTTGGCACATGCATTTTAACCAGCATGAGCAGTCCCAGTAGCCTTTTTGTGTGATGTTTAGGGCTGTCACCTTTCACTCAATTAGGTGACTAATCAGGCGTTAAAGACAGAAAATTTTAGCTGAACAGTCAATATTTATGATCTCTTTATGGAGGACAAGCTGTTATTGGTCATTAAATCATCACAAATATGTTTCAGTTTTATTAAGCACTGGGCTTTAAGAGGCAACTCTATTCAACTGCAGAGAGACAATAACATAGAAGACACTATTTGACAGGTGTAACAATTTATTGCTGTCCTCAAATGTCTTGTTTTGTCCACAACCCAGAGACATTCATTTAACTGTTACAGAGGAGTTAAGAAACCAATGTCAATGTCAATGTCAAGTTTATTTATATAGCACATTTAAATGTCAAAGGGCAACCAAAGTGCTTTACAGGATAAAATCATCAGCAACAATAAACCAGGAAATATTCCCATTTGGGAAGCTGAAATCAGAGAATTTGGACTTTTTTTTTCTTAACAAATAACCTAAAATGATAGAACTATTATCAAAATAGCTGCCAATTAATTCAGTTGGTTGACAATTTATTTATAAATTATAATTTAACTAGCTTGAAGAAAAAATAGAACCAGAACGGTGTATTTCTAATCTGTTTGGATGTATAAAGTGGTGGTGAATTTATTGATCTACTTAAAATCCACAGTATTACATGTCTATGGGCTGCAGATGTCTGCCCAATAAAGCATATTTTGGAACTATCTATCATCTATCTGTCATTTTCTCAATTAATTAGTTAGTAGTTTCGTCCATAAAAAGTTGGAAAATTGAAACATGTTGATCACCTTCCAAAAGCTCAAGGTTTTGTCTTCAAATGTCTTGTTTTATCCACAAGATGGTCCGTTTACAATCAGAGAGGAGTAAACAAACAGAAATTATTAACATTTGAGAGGCTGACGTAATTTTTCCTGAAAAAAATGACTCAGTTCTATTAATTGATTATTGAAAGTTGGGGATTAATTTAACATTTGGCAACTAAATCGATTAATCGACTAATCGTTGCAGCTCTACAAATGATGGGTTGATGAAATAGTCAGAACCAGGATTGTTCTGGTTTGAGATTAAGTGTATATCTGTGTATTTCTGATCTGTGAGGGTAAGGTGGTGCAGGGCTGTGCTATATATTGATATTTTATCAATATCGTGATATGAGATCAGATATCATCTCAGATTTTAGATATCGTTACATTGTGATGTGAAGCAGTTTTTTCTTGGTTTAAAAGGCTGCGTTATCATTTTAACAAATTTCATTTTCTGAACTTACCAGAGTGTTCTAGCTGTTCTATTACTTGCCTTTATTCAGTTAGTGATTATATCCACATTATTGATTATTATTTATATAAAACCTCATTGCGTTAATATTTTCTGAAAGGACTAATAGTCAGTTCAACAATACTGTTGCACTATAAACATTGATATCGAGTAGATCTCTCTGAGCTGCTGATTTGGAAAGTATGTAGTCGTGGATGTACTTTACTTTCCTTCTGTTGAAACATTTCCTTCTTTATGTAATATAATGTATGTCATTGTGTTGAAGAACCACATGTGCCTTTAACTTTAACATGAGGGCTGTTTGTCTTAAGCACAGATGAAACGAGCATCCTAAACATAGACCACCCGAGTGTGGGGTCAACTATTAGCAGCAGAAGTAATGAGACATTTTTAAAGCTGCTGAGACTCTGAACACCACTGTGTTAATGACACCTATTGTGACTTTCATTGCTATTTTAATAACCTCCCAACCACCACCAAGCACACACACACACACACACTCACACACACATTCACGCATCAAGCACAGCACAGCACACTATCCGTGACACACGCCTCTTCCTCCTCATTAAGGAAATCGCTCTTCTTTGCTGATTATTTTATTTGAAGCCGTGATTACCGCTCTGTGCACCACATCACGCAGTAACGGAGACCAGGCGGAGGGCAGCGGGTCTAATTGGGGCATGAGATGCGCCGGGTGGTGCAGCCAGGCTGGGTGGCCGAAGAGGGGAGCCTCTAATGGGTTTGCCTGTCTGTGGCTCTCCGCTCTCTGCATCTGCAGCTCTCAGGCTCGGATGCAACGCACTTATTGGTCTGCTTCTTATTCCTCCGACTGTCATCAAATCACCTGCACAAAACTACTGTGTGATTTGTTAGGGAGCAGATTGGAAAATCGATTTTCCTTTTAGATTTCTATAACTGAGCGAATGCAGATGCCTGAAATAGGCCTGAAACCCCAGTTCACCTACTGGTCCATGTTACAGTGTGGCTGTGGTGTAAAGGATCTTATCCCTGCTGCATCTGTCTTCTGTTACTGGTATTGTTTTAACGTGTTCTGCACAGGCCCATATGAGCAATGGATTTAACGCAGTTTGATTGCTAAAAAAGCGCGGAGAGGCTGGACACGGAATTCTTGATCTTTGAAATTGCTCTACAAAATTGCATTTGTTTTTGGTGCGCTTCCATTAAAAGTGTCTCCTCGCGTGTAAACAGCCGTTCCGCACTCAGATGCGCCGCATTAACCCGGGAGGATTGTATGTGAGTGTGTTTTTACTGGGGAAGATTGATGCGGTCCAGTTAGAGAGGCTGAGTGAGACATAGACCCATTTCAAGTGGGTTCCTCTTATTACAGCAATAAGTTACAGGCTGAGGAGCGGACAGCTGAGGGGGATATATCTGCTATCCGGGGGCTGATTTCACTGCAACACACCACAATATCAATATTTATCATGTAGGGCTCCAGTTACAAAGAACTACAACCTTTTGATTTTTACACCTGCCTCATCCTATGCAAACATGGCGTCCAGATTAATGATTTAGAATTAGTTTTAAAGGCTAAAATAATAATCCAATATACATTTATTATTTGTGCAGGTGGGGTGGTATTTTTATGTTATCTCTGCTGCTATTTTACTGTTTACCAAGTTCTAATATTTATATTTACTGTATTGTACAGCCCTTTAGTCATCTTTGGTTGAAATAAACTTGATTTGATTAGACTATTGTTACTATTGGTATAGTAAGTATTCTTTATATTAATATTATTAATATAGTTGTTCAAACAATAGCTGTGTAGTTATTTATGTTCTCTTTTTATTTATATATTTATTTATTTTTCTATATAGAAAAACAGGAAATAAAGACAAATGACTACTTATCCAATGCGAATTATTAAAATTATTATTATTATTATTATTATTATTATTATTATTATTAATAATAATAATAATAATAATAATAATAATAATAATAATTGTGGGGTTTTTTTTCGATTGTTAATTTAAAAAAAAAGGAAATTTCATCATATTAGATTCTACAATAAATAAACTGACTGAATTAAATAATGGCCTGAAAATAATCCTGTATTAGATTTAAATGGTTATAATGTATTATTACATCTACCTAATTTACATAAAGGTATCATAAGTTATTACAGTTATAATTATTATATAATTTACATATTAAGCTACATTTTATGTAACAATGGCTAGACTAGTATTTTAGCAAAAAAAAAAAAAAAGCAGAAAGAAAAAGAAAGATTACCTTCTAGGGCTGAGTTCATTTCAACAATTTAGTTTTTATGTATTTATTTATGTATTTATGTTCTGTTCCATCAGTTGTCTTCATGCTTGCACTAGGTGGAAATCAAACATCTTCCAGAGCATACAGACCGTCTGTCTCTGCAGGCTCAAGCCCTTCACAAACGCAGGCTTGGCCTTAGAAACTCCCAGCACAGACAGTCCCTCTCCTCCTCTCCTCTCTCCTGGTTTACACGTCTGAATCAAACGAGTCGAGCCTCTGCTGCTGCTGCTGCTGCTGATTGCTTCTCCTGAACCTTCGGGAGCTGGTCACAGCTTTCCTCATCTCAGTGGACCATGCACCAGTCCATTTCCTAAAGTTTTCACGCTGTGCCACATATAGGCTACTTCCCTGCGTCCCGGCAGATTGCGGTTGAGGAGCATAAAAGATGAGCTGCCTGTGTGGAGGTGCAGGAGGAGGAGGAGAGAGAGGAGTCCTCGCTCGGACGCCTCCTTTGTGCGGCTGCAAAGAAACCCATTTAGTCCCAGGCGGTGGTCTATTCAGCGGACTCACCCTGACATCTGCCAAAAGCCCTCTCTAACCAGCACCACTGTCTGGAGGAGTGAGAGCGGAGCGCAGATCAATGGCTGTCCTGTTAATTGTATAATAGACCTACTTATGGACCCCTGCTAAAGGGGCACAATCGTTTAGGGTCCACCACGTCTGATTCTGTTTGAACCAAACAGGCCTAAATACCTTTAATTGCGCCCGCCTTGATGAAAAGTCGATGGGAGTTAAAGCGGCCGATCACTAACAGAGCTTAAATCCATCTGTACTCGTTTATTTATTTATTTCCTCGATTTGTCTCCACAAATCACCTGCCATGGGGGAATGGGAGCGATATTAGTTTTGTTTGTGATCCAAGGACGGGAGGGAAGTGGGGCTCAGGGGTTATAAGGCTTCACATCTCCTACATTTTGTTCTTTTAGGGCCCAAGTCCACTCTGTGATGCTTTATTTATTTATTTTTTATTCATTTATTTATTTGTTTGTTTTTATCATATTTTATTCGGAATTTAAGTGATTATCTGTATTATATTTGTGTAGCATGACTCCCATTTCGTTGTCCAACCCTGTGTTGTACAATGATAATAGATTACCTTGAAACATACAGAATATACTCAATCTGCTATCCTTCTCAATAGCATAAAAACACTGTATGTTTTATAAATATATTGAGAGTAATCAGCTTGAAAATTGCCTTAATTTATAGATTTTCTCGTTAATTTGTGAAATGAATCCTCCCTTTCTGCTCACTGTTTGTAAGCAGGCTAATTGCCACAGTCCACTGATTTGAAAATTGAGATTTTCATATGGCTAATTATTTAATGGCGATACATTTTCTGGCTGAAATAACTGTAAGATGCTCCAGAAGCAAAATAAAACAAGCCTTCCAGTATTTTACACGTATATCCATCTACAAACAGGAGTCATGTCATGGCGATATGAGATTAAACAAACACATTAAGATGTTTAACGTGGAATAATTTAAGCATGAAAAGCTAATAAATCAGAGGACGGAATGGCAGAGGATTGAATTGAATTGTAGCGTTGAATCGTGCGCGTTTGGGTCTGTGCGCTTGCGTGCGTACGCGTGCAAGAAAAAAAAAGAGAGAAGAAGAAGAGGGGGAGTCACGTCGCTGACATTTCCCAGCTCCCGCTCTGATTGGCTCTTATTTGAGGAAGCTCACGGGTTCTTTCAACTAATAAGCGCCTCCCCGTCGCTCTAAAGGACATTATAATGCAAGGGACCTCCTTTTTTAACCACAAACCGAATTTTCGTTCATTTAGACCATATATACTTTTTAAATTGAACCCAAAGTTGTAGGATTTTTTTGGAACGCATTTCGCCCTGGAGCGGTACGCGATGCTTTCTCACGCCGACCTCCTGGATGCTCGGCTCGGTGAGTTATCATCACTAAACTCCGGCCCTAAACTCCAGTGTAAGATTTCAACTTCTTGTTCCACCTTGTAAAGTGATAGATAGATAGACTGTGTAGTTAATTGTGTTAACAGCTAAGTGGTTTATTGTTGCTCGAAGCAGTTCTTTATAGTAAATTATCAAGAATGATTTGACAGCAAAAATGATGGTGTAAAATTACGACTACACTGAGTTTATTTGTTATATTCTTTAAATAAATCTACCGAAGCTATTTCATGTAACTCTCATTTAAAGATGCTGCCGTGTATTCACTCTCCTCCTCATCCTCTCAGGGATGAAGGATGCTGCAGAGTTGCTCGGACACCGAGAGGCTCTCAAGTGTCGGCTGGGTGGTGGCGTGCCAGACCAGGGGCATCCGGGAGACATGGCCCCTGGTTCAGACTCTGTAGAGGGAACCACTCTCCTGCCCGGAGAAGACATCGCCACCGTGGGATCCAACTCGGCTGGCATGCCGGTGAACGGGAAGGAGCAGGAGAAGCAGCAGCAGCAGCCGCAGCAGAGCTCCGGTCAAACCTCCAGCCAGCAGAAACAGAAGCGGCACAGGACGCGCTTCACGCCGGCGCAGCTCAACGAGCTGGAGCGCAGCTTCGCCAAAACCCACTACCCCGACATCTTCATGAGGGAGGAGCTGGCGCTGAGAATCGGCCTCACCGAGTCCAGAGTTCAGGTAAACACTTGTGCGATGTGGAGGATTTTGCAGGATGTGACGGGGTGTGGCTTTGGGTCCAGGTTGTAGGTTTTCAGCATCACATAAATGTAAAAAAAAATCCTTTAAATCTCGGGTGGCAGTGAGCAATATAGGCTGGATTCATATCAGATGATTCAGGAAAAATGGCCCCTCTGTAAAACTTCAAATAATTTTTATTTGCCATAATGTGTTTTCAGTTATTTGTTATTCTTCCCTTGAAATATTGTCACAGTAGGTGTTAAAATTAGGGTGCAAATGCTGCGAATATCAAAGCTATCAAAGGGGAATTGACGCCACTGGTGCAGTATAAGTTACATCATAACATAACTTAAGGTGCACTGTCGTGAATATTGTCATTGAAGTGATAGAATCACTTAAAACTATTTTAATTTTTATGTTTTTATGTTTATAACAGCCCTGTATTCTGCCTTACGCACGGTGCATGGCAAAAAAGAGAGATAGATTTGTTGGTTCTGGTATTCCAGCAGCAGTTTTATTAAAAAATATACAGACTTAATCCTCTTTCAATTGAATTAAATGTCTTTTAATTGAATTATATTATTCAAATGCCCCGTAATTTGTTAATGTTGAGCCTTGTAGTGAGCGATATTTAATTATAAAGAAACCGTGAACCATCTAATAGACATAGGGCTCTGTCCAAGGTGCTGAAACTTTCCTCACCTGCAAATAACGACCAAGAAACCGGTGCTCATCACGTCAAAAATATTCAGGTGGCTTTGACAATTTTCAGAAAATATTGTTGAACACCACCTGTGGTGAGTGACCTCAGAAATACCTCAGTGTGCGGAAGTTTCTTTTTTTTTTCTCTACTTTTGTTTCCATACAATTTTAAAATTTGGATCTGCAACAACTGCATAATATTGAATTTGTTTTATTAAACCTTTCATAATTATTTTTCTATATTTGTACCTTACAGATATAGGGAGATACCCTGGCCAAAATATTCCAGTAGATCTCTAAGAATTTCCTTTTCAAAATGGAACTCCTTTCTTTCTTTCTTTTTTCTTTTTTTATACAAAATTATTAGTGAAGGGATGTGTGGCGCATATTTTTTGACATTTAAAAATGTATTTAATACACGTATATATACATGTAAATCTGAACATGTAAACTATATCTGAACGATTTAAACTGGCTGTGACATATTTTTGAACAAGCACGCAGGAACACACCAGCTCAGCTCTAATAAACCAAACACATTATCAACCAATTTCAGTCTTATTTATAACAGTGAACGGGTTATTAACCAGTGATGTGAAATTCATGCAAATGATCCCACTGAAAGCAATAAAACCAGTCTAATCATTAGTCACCGTAATAATCAATCCTTTATGTTCTATATCTGGAGTTCAGGATCCTCACCGCTCGGTGCAGGTTGATCTCGCTGTTGGTAAACATTGTTGCAGGCCGTGCAGGTGGTGCAGCCTTCAGTGGGCGTGATGATGCCTCCACCACAGCCTCTCCTTTAAAATGCTCTATCAGCGACGTCTTAATAGGACTCAAGAATATATTGTACTTTTTTAATGGAATGAGAAATTGCATTTTCTTTCCCCCCGAGTGTAATGGGTTTGGGCGACGTTTCACGGATGGCTGAGCGGAATGAGAGCGAGATTTCACTTTTAATACGGAGGCATCGACTCACGGCCTCCAGCGCGCATTAATCACGGCCGAAGATGATGAAATCTTTATAAAGCACGACTTTAAAAAGAAGAGAAAAAAAGCCGTGTATACTGTGGCCTCGGTATGTTTGCGTGCGTGTGGATGGGCAGATTTTTTTTTAATTTTAGATTGTGTACAGTAAAACGAGGCCATTTGTATTGAAGCCCGCACAATATTTAGGGCAATTTTCAGTTAATCTGCTTGTAAATAAGATGTTAGGAAGATAAATTGTTCGGCCCACTGCTGCGGAACAACAGTAATAAAAAACCTCTGTGACGGCTGCGTTTTTATACACAGAGCCTTCTGTGTTGTATTTCATTCACAATTAAATACGCAATCCTGCATTTTGACTGTTTCAATTCCATTCATAGTGTTTCAGGAACACGAAATAATATGTCTCTATACATTTACTCCTTGTACACTTTAGATTTTATATTTCACTTCATATTTAACTTTATATTGGTTTTATTTTTAAGTTACTGCACAAAAAATTTCTTCGGGATTATATAAGTCTTATTTTATCTTATGCTGACAGTAAGACTTGTGTTTACAGAATACCTCCCCCCCAAAAAAATACAATAAAGAGACTCATGCAAAATTAATCGCTCTCAATCATCACCCACAATCCACCACGTGTGTGGCGGCATGTGCATCCGCAGAGACCCTGTTCTCCATCTATAACCTTTTATTTTATTATTGTTTTGCTATGCTCGGGACGTTTTACCAGCCCAAAACGTCGGTATTTGACGACTGAACGATCAGTTACCTTTCTGGTGCGTTTTCAAACAGCAAATGACAGTTCCTACCATTTCTACCTTTGAGAGGATTTTTAGTTGAGATCTACTGACTAATAGGTTACACTTGCTATTAGACAGCAATCCCTGAAAGTTCTGCCTGTTAGACTGGAGGGAAGTGAATATACTCTGATAAGAGGCCATTGTAGCAATTACAGAAGGTCTACGTTTTCGTTTATTTCCCCTAAACTGATTTGCTTCCAAATTTACAGTCCATAATAATGAAAATTTTGGATCACATTTTTAAATTAAACAAGGAAAAAAGAAAGGGGAAAGGTTGGGTAATGCACACACTTTAATCCATAAAAAACACATTAAAATTAATACATTTATGTATTTATGCCCATACATCTACATATTCATACACAAATATACATATAAACGTGACTGGGTGCATGCTGTCTACAGGGAGCGCAGTTACACAGTCATGTTGCCCACTTTGATGATATATTTATAATTTCTCCACCTTTTCTCAAAAACATCTTTTATATTTCTTAATTTGTGAGTCACTTTCTCCAGAGGTTGTCTTTCTTGAATTTTATTTTCCCATTTTATTTGAGAAGGTCTGTATGTGTATTTATATTTATTTATTTATTTTTTTTTTTTTATTGATATTTGTGTCCAACATTTTGCCATAACATGAAAGTTATGAGGCATTTTTGTGAGGACATTTTCATATTATGAATACTCCCCACCCCCACCTAACCTTCCATAGCTAAATGAATAATGCAGAGAATGTAAACATCAATAAACAACAGTACAAAACCAAAACTTAGATTTATCATCATACTTTCAGAATGTAATAATTAAAAGTAAATTAATAGGTATACATTTATGTCATGCTAATTTCGTTTGCTCCAGTGGTCAGACAGCACAGCATCAGGTCCAAACCAGACCTCATGGCTGGTTGATCATTTGTGTTGCTCATTGGCACTATAACCGTATTAGTTTTAATGTACTGATGTTTTATAAACATTAATGTCCTATTAAAGCCCTAAAGTTTGTCTTAGTGAGATGATCGTGCGTAATATTGTTTTTCTCCCATGGTTATACTGGAATATACTTTCAACATCCACTCATCACAGTTTCATATAAACAAATAATGCTCCAGACACATGTCTCTCAGTCTGTCCTCCTGGTGTCTCACGGTCCTGTCTCTCTGCTCGCAGGTTTGGTTCCAGAACAGACGCGCTAAGTGGAAGAAGAGGAAGAAGACCACCAATGTATTCCGCGCCCCGGGGACGCTGCTCCCCACACCGGGCCTGCCACAGTTCTCTGCCGCGGCCGCCATGGAGAACAGCCTGTGCTCCTTCCACGCCAACGACTCTCGCTGGGCCACGGGGATGCCGGGGGTGTCCCAGCTGCAGCTCCCGCCGGCCCTGGGCCGCCAGCCGGGCATGCCACAATCCCTGTCACAGTGTAGTCTCGGTCCGGGCCCACCACCAAACTCCATGGGTCTCTCCAACGGCCTGTCCTCCAACGGCTCCGGCCTGCAGTCCCACCTCTACCAGTCGCCTTTCCCCGGAATGTCGGCCTCTCTCTCCGGCCCCACGAACGTAACGGGCTCCCCGCAGCTGTGTAGTTCCCCGGACAGTGACATGTGGAGAGGGACAAGCATCGCGTCACTGCGGCGCAAAGCGCTGGAGCACACAGTGTCCATGAGTTTCACTTAGTGACTTTTCAAAAACCTCCAAAAGTCCCTCTCCCAGCCCCAAACTGCGGCTCTTTTTCTGTTTTTACTCCCGCTATTTAGATCAAAACGAGAGAAGCTAATCAGGCCTGAAATGTGAGAAAATGGAGACTGTGTGTGACTTCATCCAGACATAAAGACAAAAAGAAAAGGACAACATTATGGACACATGGAAGAAAAAAATATCTTGGGTTTGGGGTTATTTATCTTGTTAATTCAAAAGGATTTTATCGACTATTGATGATAAATACTATTGTAATGATCTCTAGACTATAGGCCCTGATTACTGGGAGCCGAACAATCGTCGTATTTACGTTTTCACTGAGTGCGTCTTTACGCACACATGTTATTGTGTTCAGGTGAAGTTGTGTTATGTCAAACGGTTATTTATAATAAGATTGGGTATAAGATTTTTGGTAACAGCCTACCACACACGCACCATTCTGTACGTGGGCCTATTGAACTGGGTCTCAGGCATGCTCTGTGCATGTGGATTTAAACGCTTGGATCATTTCAGGAGTAAATGGTGCCCACTCACTCAGATTGGCTTTTGTTAGGCGACCCCAGTCTCGTCTGCATGAGACGGGAGCATCAAATCTAAAGAGGAAAAAATAAACACAATGATCTTTCAGTAGGCCGACTCTGTTTTAGGATGTTTTGTGTAGATAAAACATTCTTGCTATGTACCCGCTGGTCTTTTTTGTGACATGTTTTAACTTATTGTATGTGCTATTACTTGACACATTTCTTAAATGTTTGATCTTACATCGAAATGCACCTCATTGACGGGTTTGTACCAATTTAAGATGAAGAAACAAATAAAAGTAATTTTCAAGAATGTCAAAACAAGAATGATTCATGTCTCCATTAAAATGACTATTTTGCACAAATTCCTTTAGACACTCAGTCCCACTATTGCCACCCTTATATAAACAATATAATATATCCTTTATATATATAATTTTTTTTACAGTGTTTGAGGAGGTGACAGGGTTAAAGGGTTTCTGAAGGGTGACTGGTCCCATGGTGGCAGACAGCAGCAGCGGTAAAGATGTCAGTGCTGTGATGTGACGGTCATTGCTTTTAACCATGACGGTCATCCCACTGAGCGGACTGGATGGACTGTAACTAAACAGGAGGAATCATAGGCCTCTATGTGTTTCTATACCAGCTTACGGGTTTTATTTTAAGGCTAAAGGTGCCTGCTATGATCTTACACTTGCTAAGCAGCAATGACGCAATCGATTAGTTGCAGTAAAACAAAACTTCTTGTAAGACCTAAATGGGGTTATTATAGAAAAAAAAACTGAGACGAAACTACAAGTCTGTCCAGTTCTCATAGCAATATTGCAGAAATATTATGGCAACTGGAGTTCCACCACATTTCAATAACACTATTAATAGACTTGAGTCACAGATACAGATTGTAAAATGCTTTACATGCAACAGTATCTGCAGGTGCAATATGGTGGCAACACGTCTATATGCTATAAAGTAGTTGCCAAATAGCTATTCATATAGAATTTAGACCAAATAGCTAAAAGTTGTTTAATAAGTCTAGCTTTCACATTAGCCTATTATTGATACAATTTATTGACGTTTCTTTTTTATCCATTGGCCAAATGTCTAGTAAATGTTCAGGCCCTTATTATTTTTATTAGATTGTTAGTGAAGCAAATCTATCAGCCACTGACGTATTTTTCCAGCAGTTGGCTGGTAGGTGTCACTAATTTTGTGCCCTGTCTATATTTTTAGATCTGTCCTTTGCTGCTCTACATCTGTGAGCACACTATGTTGCAGACAGACCTGGAGAAAACACTGAACGACTATTACATGGTCTCACACAGAGACTGACTTCATATTGTCTTAATTGAACTTAATTGCAGCAATAAACCTTTGGTAAATCTATAAGAGTTGCTCAAAATGGTGCACGACTGTTTGTCCTTCAACGAGTTATCAATAACCTGCTCACTGGCTTACTTCAGCCTTCTTATGCAGCACAAACAGCTGTTTTTTTTTTTTTTATGGAAGGAGCTGTCTCGCACCTCTCAGTCAGCACTCTATCAAACCCAACACGCAATGAGAAAACATTCAATTTGATAAATAGATAATAAAACGTGTTGATCCGACCGTTTTCAAGGCAAATAAGAAGTGGAAAAGATGCATTAAATAGTTTTTGTATTTTTGCATATCATATTAGCCTGTTCTTTCTGTGTTGGCAACTAAATTGGTAATAGTATTCACAACATTAATATAATACGAATAGCATGTTTTAAAGCAATGGACAAACACAATCCTCTTAGACATTTCTGAATCTAAACTGACACATTGTGATCCTGAAGTTAGTCAACTGACATGTTTTCATTACTTCTGAATTATTATTCGGCCTAGCGTGTATTGTAGTGTTTACCTGCATGTCATACTAACAAAAATAAAAAATACAGATAATCAGTATTAAACAGTTTAGCCTTTACACCTCTTGATCATTTGACATTTATTTAAAATTCCTCATTACTTGCCCATCAGATGTGTAATAAGCAAAACTCTCACCTTGTTTGCGTTACTTTAATTTCAAATTATCCTGATGTGTGAGATTGTAGTGTGTATAAACTCAGCTCCGGGAGAAGAAGTAAATAAAATTTTTCCATTATGAAAGTGAGCGGACCTCACTGTCTGTGTCAAAGATTATAAGTGTCAACTTGAGCCTGAAATCACAGCAGCTCAAATTAATCAGCGTGTTAACCTCATCTCGTTGTCAGCGCTGAGGCCAATTTACGGTCACGGGACGGTAATTGATGAGATATGGCATTACCATAAGCAGTCCCACTGCCTGTAAACTTATAATTGGAGTTTCTGTAACAATGCAGGGGGGTTAAACAAAGGATTAATCATAATTAACAAAAGTATATTACTTTTCCCATATTAAACAGTTGGTTCCCACCTTTTCTATTAACATAAATTTGTTTGCAGTAATTTAGTGAATTATTGAAAATACCAACCCAAGTCGAGACCCTGAAAAAATAATTTATTCCTCTCTGTGCGTTCACATTTGTGCGTGTGTGTTTGTGTGTGTATAACCCTACTTTCCGTTATACGCAATTAGCTTGAATGAAATAGCCTGAAGTTTTCCAACATACAATAAAAAGCAATTATTTTTCCAAGCTATTTAGGAGTGTGCCTTGCAGCAGCACAGCACAGGATCACACTGTGATTACATTTACAGATTGATACAATGACCAGGACACTGTGTACCATTGTACAAAGTGGAAGAGAGACTAATTACAGCAAAGAAGGAAACCTTTTCATTTATTTATTGGTTAATTTATAGACAAGGCACATTGAATTTATAGGGGGGGGGGAAATCTGAATAGTATCAGTTGTTTATTGAATTTTACAGTCAGTGTAAACCAGTATCAGTTTGAATCCATCATGAAAATGGATGTTAAACTTATTTATTTGTGGAATACAGTTTGCAAACCATCTCAATCTGGCATTAAATTTCAAAATAAATGGACATCCTCTGGGAAACAGAAAGAGAAAAAACAGGGGCCAGTGTTTGTGGTATCTCTAGAGCCTGCAGATTAGAGCTGCAATGATAAATCGATTATTATATTAGTCAGCAACTATTTTGATAATCAGTTAATCAGTTTGAGTAATTTTTTAGTGAAAAAAAAGTCAAAATTCTCTGACTCTAGCTTCTTATATGTGAATGTTTTCTGGTTTCTTTGCTCCTCTTTAACAGTAAACTGAATAATATTGGGTTGCGGGCAAAACAAGACATTTGAGGACGTCATCTTGGGCTTTGGGAAAAACTGATGCACATTTTTCACCATTTTCTGACATTTTATAGACCAAACAACTAATTGATTAATTGAGAAAATAATCAGCAGATTAATGAACAATAAAAAAAAAAAAATCTTTAGTTTCAGCCCTTTTGGAGATTATAAACAATTGGTCTCACCCTCCCCTTCCAAACACGTAGAAGAAACTATGGTGGCTACAAAAGGCCATATTTAGAGTCAGTGTTCGGTTTGTCTGTTCTGGGCTACGTAGAAACATCATGGAGCAATATGGCGGACTGTGGAAGAGGGCCTGCACCCTTTATATATATATATAAACAGCTCATTCTAAGGGCACAAAAACATAACAATTCTTATTTTCAGGTGGTTATGCACTAATAAAAACATACTAGTAAACTTGATCTTTAATGCCATTTTTTTCTTTAATGACTGTTTGATTCATGATGGTCACTAACTCAAATATTTATTATTTATTTATTTATTTGTATTATAGTTTACTGTATGTCTACACCTATGCTAGCTCTGGCCTTGCAGTAGTCTATTTTTTTTTTTTCAGAATGAATGCAGGTGGCCCACCTACCCTGCAGAGGCATGTAATTACAAGATATTGCGTGACAACAGTTGATCAAACGTTATAACCACAGCCAAACTGACTGCTGCTCCACCCATCCAGGCTGGAGCTGCAGCGGTGTCAGCCTCCTAACTGAGTGTGTGTGTATGTGCATGTAGTTCTGGTATATCTAGCTCTATGTGTGGCTCAGCCCACCAGATCCAGCCCTGTGCTGACTACTGTGTCCTGGGCTGCAGTAACAGATGTGAAATCACATTACCCAAACGCTGCAATTAGTCTCACTCGCTCGCGGGTTAATGAGTTTGTGGAAATGTGCGACCCATTCCTCATTAGGTAATTTCTCATGCACTGATGAGAGAGGGAGAGAGATGTGGGTATAGCAACTCAGTGGAAATGGCACATAGTCTGCTGCAACACATACTGTAAAGCAGGATGCAGCTGCTGCAGCTGGACAGTTATGAGGGGACATTTATCACCTCATCATGGATGATGGGATGAGACTTGCATGCATGTGTTTCTGTCTGAGAGTCAGGGGTGTAAATATAGACAGTGCAGGTACTGAGGTTGCAATTGGGACCTTTGGGTGAGGGGGACCGTAGAGAAAATAGGCACTCCAACAATGTGTTTGGGAGAGAACAGATGATTCAGATTGCTACCTTAGAAATACACCTGTGTTTAAAGGGTCACATCAAACTAAACATAGTGTCATGGTGCTATATGTTCTCGAAAAGTCAGACCCACTACTGTCATGGTTTTCATTATATTACTCCATATATAACAAAAATTAGATGTTTATTCTACATAAACCATAAAATCTATTAATAAACAATAAAAACAGATTCAATTAAATGTATAATTTTTCATTTTCTTCAGTATTTTTTATCATATACAAATATGCAATGATGATTGCTGGCTGCCTGGGTTGATGTTGATGTTGTCCAAATGATGTATGTCTAATGTCAAGTCTCTATTTGATTATGTGACAAGACAATAAATATAGAGAGGCGAAGTCCCTCCTCTTCCGGTGGACCATCATGGAACTTTACTGTATTTAAAAGATGATTTTGCAAGTCAAGAAAGTTGCAGTTTGTTGTAAAATGGTTGAAGTATGAGACTGTGAATATATCTAATTAGAAAGGAAGTCATGTGATGTGACATTCTCTCCACAAGCTAACGTTAGCTAGTGAAGCTTTGATGCCTGTGTTTTCATATCAGTATAGTCACACAAGCAACATGTCTCGTTTGTACTTTTGCTTCATGGCTGATAAAAGTACCAGGAGTCGCTTGATAAAACACTTCAGGTAAGATAACATTACAAGGTACAGTGATTTTGGTGTTGGTGAGGTATATAGAGTGAGACGAAAGAGTGATTCACTAA
The DNA here is from genome assembly GCA_027495735.1 of Lutjanus campechanus. NCBI lineage: Eukaryota > Metazoa > Chordata > Actinopteri > Lutjaniformes > Lutjanidae > Lutjanus > Lutjanus campechanus. Next base: position 23,296 of record JAJHUR010079292.1, read on the forward strand.
GTGGTTTCACATAAAACTAAACTATGAACACCCTATGACAAAATAGGACTTCACTGATTTTTATAATTATCTTTTAAATTGACAAACACCATATGTGTAATTCATGGGATAATTCAAACGGGTTAAAAAAAAAGTCTCTTTCCTCTGATAACTGTTCATATTTTTTCATAGTAAGTAAGGTCCCTTGGGGCAAGCAGGAAGGGGAGGGACTTCGTATATGGTAGCTAATTTAGGCCCAAAGTCTATTAAGACTGACAAACTGAGCACATTTGCAAGCTGAGTGAGCAGTCATGCCTTTCAAATATAAAAACGACGGTAAGAAAAGACAATAGAGAAAAAAACAGGAGGAGTAGTAACAAGCATGCACTGGGCCCTGTCGTAACTTCCTCACGCCACTGGAGAGAATCCACTGTTTACACTGTCAAGTCTTCTGTATTTGCATCTAAGTGTTCAATAACAGAGTAAAGCAGCTTCTGTCGCCTGCTGGGGTGACATCAGTGTGTCTCATTATGGACTGGCTATGCTTATTTCCTTGCTGTGAGGCCAGAGAGCCTGTGTGTGAATAGACAGCCCGGGGCAAAGCTCTGTCAGGACACAATGGATGACAACAAAAGAACTAATTAGCAATCAATTACTGACGTGTTTCTGTCCTGCACCTTTTATCTGGTTAGAGTGTAGAGCAGGTTACCACTCAGCATGTCCCATTCACACACACACACACACACACCACCTGCTGCCTATGTATGTGCACGTGGCGAATGTGTGTGCTTTTTGGTGAATTCGGATTATTGCAGAGATGTGTGTGGTAACCCAGTGATACATGGTTTAAAACAGTTCACCCCCCCAAAACACAAGTGCTAATATAGTAGAATACATCACTAAAATACTTTTTCCTCTGACCTGTAGTGCTATTTATCCATCTAGATTGCTTTGTGTGAGTTGCCGAGTTTTGGAGATATCGGCCGCAGAGATGTCTACCTTCTCTCGAATATAAAGGAAGTAGATTGCGCTAAGCTTGTGGTGTTCAAAGTGCAAAAAAGAAAAAAAGAAAAGAAAATCAGTAGACCTTGTGGTGAGAGGTTTTGTGTAGGAGCTATTTTCTTTCTACAAAATTACACTCAAGAACCCTATCACAGTGCAGAAGGAAGTGTGTATCTATGCATGGATGAGAGGTTGCAGTGAGGGATGCACCAAAACCAGTACCAGTATTGGGTATATAGTGTACTCATGTATTTGTACTCATACTCATAAAACTATTTTGATACCACCACACCTGACACCACTCTATGAAAAGTAGCTCCTTCAACACAAGCAATTTGATAAAACATCTAAAAAAAAAAAAACTAACACGACGCAGAGTTAAAAAAAACTAAAAGCAACAAGAATGTTATGTTTAGAAAGTGAGGAGCATCTGATGTAAATAAAACATGTTTTTAACATCATTGCAAGAACTTTAATGACATTATTAAGTACTCATATGAGTACTCAGAATCAACAAGCATCCATACATAAATACGTGTATGTAAAAGTGGTATCCATGCATCCCCAGTTACAGCTCAGCTGAGGAGGACACCACTGATATTTAGATCCTGCGCTGTCACGAGCCTCTCATTCATGAGGTGGTGCATGCATTTTTCTACCTGGTGATATGGTTGGCAGGTGTAGAAAGAAAATTGCTCCTACATGAAACTGCACAAGGTGCCCTGGCTGAAAGAAACGTACCGGGTCTTTGACGTAATAAAAAGGTGAGAACGTTCTCATCAAGACAAATGAATTTCCCCTTGGGGATTAATAAAGTATTTCTATTCTATTCTATTCTATTCTATTCTATTCTATTCTATCTGGAGGAGGTGGGGTGGATGGAAACAATCACAGGACCAGGAGACTAGGGTTCATGTCGCATGTGAAACCAAAATGTGATTAAAAGTTTAAGATAAATAATGTTACATATGTCACGTGACTTGTGTCATGTGACTTTCCTTGAAACTTACTTCACTTGCATCACTTCCATCACTTAATGTAAGGTAAGGTAAGGTAACACAAGGTAAAGTTTTGATGCCTAAACCAAACCAAACTGGCAGCATCTCATACAGCTGCTAAGGGCACTTTTGGCATCAGCAGGAAAGCTGAAGTGTGTATCAGTATTTGACAAGCTGGAATGAGAATGTGTTGGTTGTATGGTTGGCAGGAGTAGAAAGAAAGTAGTTCCAACAAGACACTTCTCACCACATCTTCTCTCTGTGGATTATCTTGAGTAACCGGATCGTGATTTCTGGAAAGAGCTCTGAGCACCATAAGCCGAGTGCCATCTTGTTCCATTATATTTGAGAGAAGGCAGACATCTCTACGGCTGATATCCCCAAAACTAGGCAGCTCACACTAAAACAATTTAAATGGATAAATTGCACTACAGGTAAGAAGGAAAATATGTTTTTTTAAATCTTTGGTTGAACTGTCCCTTTAATGCAATAAAACGTAACCTCTCTGGTGTGATCCAAAGGTGAGAAATCTTCAAACTAATCCAATTTAGGCCTTCAGAGGAAGTTGCTTTTCACCATGTCTGCAGCTAAGTGTGTAAAAGATAGTTGTTCATTAGCCTCATCTGGGCCAATCAGTGCCTAAACTCTGCTTTGTTGTATCTCGTTCCTTCTGTTCATTGTTGTGATCACTTGCAGTTGATCTAAGTTTAGATGGAGGAGGAAATTTCTAGAATTAAAGAATTTTCAATCTACAGCTTCATAAAAACCAACATAGATGAAGTGGATTCAGTGTTAACCTAATTTGGGCATGTGGCTTGCTCATTTCAGCATCTCCCTCTCCACTGCTGTGAAACACACACACACACACACACACACACACACAGTGACATCTGGGGGGAAAGTGTGTTGTGAGGAGGCTGCGAGTGCCTCTCATGATAACAACTCTGCATCTCAACAACCTGCATCCATCATCATCAACACTAACATCTGCTCTGAGCCTCAGCCTTAAATCTCTTTCTACCCCCCCAACCCTTTACCTCCCTCTACTTTTCACCCCCTCTCCTCCTTTCTTACTCTCTCCTCTTCTTCTCCCACATCTGTTCTGTCCATCTTTTTCTCACGAGAAGCTAACGTAGCTGCCCTTTTTTCTTTTTTAACCACTCGGCTCAATCTGCTTTGACTCTCATCCAGATTCCCTCGTCTGCAGAATATGTGTGGATGTGTTTTCGTTTCAGCCATCCTTAAAATCAATATTTAATGATGATGTTATCAGTGCTTTTATGTGTAATTTAGCCGGAGTGTCAGTATGAATGAGACACTGTCAGCTTTATGGCGTCAAGCATTTATTTTCTGTTAATGGGAGCTCCTGGTGGTATACAAACTAAAACCCAGTGGACGTCTGATGGATTTGTCTGTTTTATTTCTGTTCACGCATGCAGTCACAGCCATGCGTGCATGCATTACAGTACATGTCTGCATACAAACAGACACACACAAAGTCTAGTAGGTTATATAACAACAATACAACAATTTTATAGGTGCAACACATCGCAAAATAAGTCCATAGCTGGAATTTAAGAAATACTGATGTCATAAGTCCGAGCCCTTATAGAGAGGTTAAGAGGTAGGCCCTTCCTCAAGAAATTGTACAGACTATAGTATCAGTACATGCATTGCGTGGGGGACTGCTTGGACTGATTGGTGAAACTTGTAAGAAGCTACAATAATTGGTCAAATTTGCGGACAAGGTGGTGATTGGACAGAATTGCAAGATTGTGCAGAATTCATATTAGGTAGTTATAGCAATTCAGCAATTTAGTTTTTAGTAATATATATAACAGCAGTGGGAGGCAACTAAGTAGAAAAATTTTGCTACTGTACTTCTGATTTCATGTATCTGTACTTTACTTGAGCATTTCTTTATGTGACAACTTTTTACTTTCACTCCCTAAATTTTACCACAAATATCTAGACTTTCTACTGCTTACATTTTCAAAACAGGCTTGTTAGTTTAGTATTAACGTAGTTCAGGGTAAATATTGGTTATTTTTATTATGCATAACTGTGCATTGTGTTCCCAACATAAAGACTGATTTCAACCTAACTGGATGAGAGAATAACACAACGTAATAAGACAAAAATGATGTAAGAGAAGGACTAAAACGAGAGTGACATAAAAGATGTAACAAGTTGAAAACAATGTAAATGCTGAAAAAGATGTAACAAGATGGAAACATTGTAGAGGATGTAACAAGACCAAAGTTATGTAACAAGACACAGGCAAAATGACATAAAAGACCTAAAAAGACAAAATCAATGTACAAGACATAACAAGACAAAAGACAAAAAGATGCAACAAGATGTAACAAGACAAAAATGATGTAATAAGGGAGACTCAGACATTAACAAAATCTGAGGTTCAGTTAACTTTGTACAGAAACAGCTGGTAGAAATGTTCCTCAGAGGGCTGCATTTTACGTGTATACTTTGAGCACATTTTAGAGCCTGTACTTTTTCACTTTTGATTGCGTAAAGAAGTTGCACCAGTACTCCTACTCTTACCAGTCTTTTTTTTACACAAGTATCTGTACTTCTACTTGAGTAAATAATGTGTGTACTTTTGCCACCTCTGATATATATTCACATTTTAAAATCAGAAAGCTGCAAGTAAAAAAAAGACCCAGAAAAAATACAGACTCCTGGTAGCTTCAAGCCTGGTTACAAATAAAAGCTGTGAATCCCAGACTTTGATGTGACATTTCTTGCTTTATAACACAATGAACGAGGCATTGAAATGACGGCATTGTATCCCATTGGTTTGATCTTAAAACACAATCAATCAAGGCAAGTGTTTGTTTCAAAACAGACTGCAGCATCGCCCGATTTTGACATTTTCCAACGCCATGACAATTACTTCACCTCTTCAGCTCTGGGAGCCAACGTTGTTGAGAGGCAATAATCATGATAGTTTTCTCAGTCATTTTTCTCCCAATAACAAGCCATTTTTAATCCAATTAGGAGTGCTAACGTGAGAGGCATAATACCACGGCCCCTGGGACAGATGAGAGAATATGCAGGACATTTATCCCGACAGTCAATATTGGATTTCTCACTAAGCAGCTGTGCCTGCTCTCTCTGACATTCTCCACCTCTGCACAGTGATCCGTCCTGATTAAACGGGCTTTTCTACTTTATCAACATTCATTACATGACCTGGTCATGCATGGCCACGGAAACCAGAAGAAGCAAAGTTACATGCTTCACGTTGGGGTTTTTCTTTGAATTCAACTGTGAAGTGAAAGATGATATATCACATGGCTCTCTTTTGGATCTCCGTGATGTTTTATATGAGCAGAGAGGTTTGTTGTGGTATTCCCCAAAAACTTTCCACCACTCTTACTCTCTTTTTACATGTTGAGCCTGACTGCAGGTGGCTAAACTGGTTTTCTATTACAATATAGTTCTGAGGTTACATTATCCAACAGTTCTACTTAATTTCCTCATTTGAATTCCCTCATTATGATTAAATTTTAGGCATGAAAAAGTCAGCTCATGTTTCTTGTTTTATTTTATTCAGTTCATTCACTCTGCTAAGATACAGAAAATATAATTTAGTGTGGATCACTTCAGGATAAGGAAGCAACAAAGAGCTGTCTGTCAGTATTTTGATGCTAAAAGCAGCTAAACATTGCCACCTTCTGGTAGCTCTGGAGAGGAACACGGTGCTGTGCAAAAAAAATTTCTTATTCATTCATACAATTATTTATTTATTTTTAAGAATCTAGACAGATGGTCAATAGATTTTATCTCATCTCTGCATCACTTAATGAAATATGTCTGTTAACTCTACAGAGAGTCGTACAATTATTGTTCCATCAAAACATGGCTAATAAAAGGCAGAAAATGCATGAAAAAGAGGGCTGCTGTTTATAGCTGATTGCAGTCGATACATTTATGCAGTGCACTGAATCATTGTCATTGAGTGCATTGATTATGTGGACTAATCAATGTTTATTAGGCTGGGTAAGACTGGCCAGACCACAGTGGAGGCTGAATGATGAAGGAACACATTTACTGAGTGTCACAGGCCCACCCACCTGCCCTGAGCTGACATGTTTCAGAGTTTGAGGGAACTTTAACCAAGGAACTTCAAAATGTCTGTTTATACATACAGTTTGTGCATACAAATTCAATTTATATATTCAAATTCAGTTTGCTGGTGTTCATAGACAAACAAACATCTGTACATTTATTGTCCATATGCTGCAAGTTTCTGGACCATCATCCAAAACTGGCTGAGGTCGCTCAACATTTACTTTAAATTCACACCTTTAAACATTGTGTTTTGGATTCTGGATAAATAATCTACAGATAAATACATTCATTAGGTTTGGTAAAATTTTTATATTTAAAGCTAAATCAAGAGTTCCTTAAAAAATACATTGTGAAGCTAGTTTCTTTTGGAAAAAATAATAGGTACAAACCAAAGTAGAACAACACAGTATGAACTGGGGAAAGATTTGTTAGTGAAGATTCAAATATTAAACTCTAACTACGCTCTACCTTGCATGTGTATGTTTCAGTTTCTGAATGTACTGGTACTTTAAATCTAATTATATGAAATTTGTAATAAAAGAGCAGAGGTTTGGTTTTACAAAGTCAGTACTGAAAAATCCATTGCATTAGCACTATGCTCGTCTTGTGCCTCTGGCTAGAGAGGTCTAACAAATGAAAAGTCCATTGGTGTCCTTACTGTGTCTGTCTTTTGACACAGGTGAACTCATCTGTCAACGTGTGAACAGCTCCAGTGCCCTCCTGGCTCCACCTGCACCAAAACCTGAGGACTAAGTTATGGAAACCTGGTTGCATTGGATACCAAAGTCCATGCTGGCTAATAGGAACTTCAGGAGCAGACAAACATGGATAAAAGCATCAAACAGGAGCCTCCAGATGCAAAGAGGCAGGTGATGTGTTGCTGTTTTTATACCGGTAAGTGGAGACAGAGAATGATTTCAAAGACAGGTATCTGTCTGGCATATAGGAGCCTCCTAACTATGTGTTGCCTGCAGAATAAAACAGTGTTCTGTAAAGACAGGAAGTGATCCTAAACCATTAAGCCTGGAGGTATTTTATTACACACTGAATCAGGTTTGTTTTCATTGAAATTACCTCTCATTAGTTTTCTTGTGACACCAACCCGTGGATGACAAAAAACAAACACGTCACTCTGATATGAATTGTTTGTTTGAGAGAACAAGTCATCTTACAAGAGAGGATGTTCAATAGTGTCCCTTCATAATTTCAATTAATTTCAACTTGGCTTGTGTTTTTCCACCAGGCCAGGCTTGGACATCAGGTCACATAAATCAGGGTTTAGGATCAGGCTTGAGTGAGTTAGTAATGAGTGAGTTATCAGGACAAGACACATGATGACAGACTCTAGTTGGATCAATTAAAAAAAAAGAGTATTAGTGTATGTGATGATGTTTTACTGTGCACCAACTTTTTCCTCACTAGTTTATTTTTTTATGCAATGATTTTGCTCCTTCAGTCCTTCATTTAAGTTTTGGGCCTCTGCACTCTGATTGTTTCACTCTGTCTGATGGTGTTTCTTTGGGAAAAGAGAAGAGGTCCCTTGCTGCTCCAGAACAATTATTCCACAGTGCACTCTGTAATTATTCTATTATGTAGAGTTATTCTCATCATCTGCACACAGCATCAATCATCACTGCACAATTTGTAAATGTGTTTATTGCTTTACTGGGCAAAAGACACAAAAAGCTCTTCACAAAATGTTTCAGGGGCTTTTTCCAGTACTTCAGCACAATCAACATACATGTTGAACAATATCAATGTATTTATATTGATTAACACAATCAAGGTTTGTCCATCTTGGCAATAACTAGTTTATGAGGCACGTGACATTTTGGTGGCATATGCACAAGGGAAAAAATATTTCTAAAAGATAACAAGGTTTTAAAAATAGACAATAGAGTTTGAAAGAAGAATCTGAGTCCTGAGTTACACAGGGTGTTATAACTGCCATGACTTTAGCCAGTTATAAAGACACATAGTGAACTGCTCTGATGTGTCATAACGGATTATACATTCTTATAAATTTTTTTAAATGAAATCATACAATTGTACCTTATACACTGCTGTCATTTTACTTAAAGGTCATAAAGTCATACAATTGTAATAGAATATTACTGTACTTTATAAAGCTTGTTATAAATTATAAATTATCAACACGGTTGAGTCAGATTACTTTGATATGTTGTCAGTTACTGAATACAAATTACATGGCTAGTGTTTGCAATTAGTTACAGAATCCATTGGAATACAAAAAATGTAATATAATCTGAATAATTTTGTATTTCTTTAAAATAAATCATACCAAATATTGCACTTTATAGTAAATATCAATGCAGCAACAAATATTCTTTTTTCTCTTAAACATCACATGACATTTTCAGTGGGAAAAAATAATAATATTTAGGATTTTGAGCATTTAGAGTTGGTCAAATGAAATTGCCCTCACAAAAATCACAAACTACAAGTGGCACAGTTGTGTGTATTTTGCAACATGTGGGTTGTCGTTTCTTTTGTGTAGCTTTTTGTTGTTGCTGATATTTAATGAAAGGCCCCATGGAGGACTTTGAATTTACGCCAGACTCACTTTTTATGAGGTAACAGAGCAAAGGTTGTCATGAAAAAGAAATCTGTGACAATATAAATATAATCTAATTACACATTTTTCAAATGTAATCTTGGTGCATTATAGTTATTTATTTTTTGTCATTTGATTATGTAATCTCAATTACATGTAATTCATTACTACCCAACACAGATTATTAACATATATAGAGCTTTATAAAGTCTTAGAACATGCATAATGTCTTATGAATGTGTTTATACTGCATTATAGACATGACCTTCATAGAAAGTGTTACAAACAAACTTACACAAACAAACCAAAACAATTGTTATGAAGGTTTTTTTTTGTGTACGTTGTCATTTGTTACCTTAATACACAGCAACTGTGTGACTGACCCATAAACGCTTCACTGTGATTTGTCCTCCTGACGACAAAATGCATGACATAAAAGACTTTAAGCAAACAAACAGGCCGGCATCAGATGGGAACCACCAGGCCTCCTCTGAAGAACTCCGCTGGAAGGTAATTAAAAGAAGAGTGTGTTATCCATCGCTCCTCATTAATGCACTTTGAATTAACCACTTTCAGAGGAGAGGAATGGGGAGGAGGGGACAAGGGAGAAAATCCATGCAGGCTTTAAAGTAATCTCTCTCTGTCAGGTCGGTCCAAACGGGGAGGGTCGGCTCATTACGGCCCCCACAGGAGATGAATGGGTCAGTCAGGCAGTGAGGAGAGCCGGGCTGGACCGCTGTGTTGACAGACAGATCCACACAACAACTCTGTGTGTGTGCGTGTGTGTGTGTGTGTGTGTGTGTGTGTGTGTGTGTGTGTGTGTGTGTGTGTGTGTGTGTGCAATGGAGTAAACACACAATGAACAAAAGGGGCCAAACACTTAGCTATATGTGCTATCTTTGCCAGGGAGCAGGTGTGCAGAAGGAGGTTGCATGCTGGGATACAAGGCAGGGTTAAGACGCTAATGTCTGGATTCAACAATCACTGTGATTTAACTTTGACCACATGGAGGGGAGAATGTCACATCTGGCCAGCTGAGGCAATCATCACACACACAGAAGGCCACTCCTTAAAATGTTCTGAACTGCTTTTGTCTTCTGATGAGGAGAGCGGGTAGAATTTTTAAAACAACTGTACTGAATTATAATTCATGGACGGTGTTGGGGAGTAGTGAACTACATGTGATTAAACATTACATGTGTTTATCTATGCTATGCAGTAGCTTGATGGTAGTGACTCAAGTGGTTAAAAGAAAATTTGGCTCTTTTGTTTGCGTGTTGATTGTAAACTGAAGCAATAAATTCCTGTGTGCCACTAAATCTGTTTATCTGTTCTTCCTGCATCTGGTGATTTCACACCGATGTAGTTGGTGTTAAGGAAGAACTAAGGGCTATTTCAGCTTGGATTTCTAGACTCCACCTATAGGTGCATGCTAAATGTGTTTTTTTGTCACCTAATGCTATGTTCTGGCCATCAAAGTAATAGGTGTAGGTTAGGGTGGTAATAACACAACATGTGCATGGGCATCTGAGGCTTGCACACAATGCATCCCGGTACATGTAGACACTGCTGCATAGCTCTGTAGGCAGGAAAACTCCGTTTTCTTGGTCAATATAGCAGCACTGAGGAAATTATTACATTAATTGACTGCATTTACAATCAACAGTGACTGGACAGCCACAGTACAGTATGAGGACAGGAACATATATTTTCTAATTAATTATATGCCAAAATTAAACCATTTTGATGCGTTGGCGGCACAGCAATTGAATTACGAATGATTATTAGGTTAGAAAACACAACATTTGCCCAAATTAAAGTGACTTCCAGTAGAAACCACAGTCACTTCTGGTCTTCTATCCAAATACAGATACAGAGATACTTTGCTGTAGTTCAGCTTCTCCCAGTGTGAAGTAATTGGTAGCTTGCAAAGCAATGCTGCCCCCTCACTATTCATACATATCTTACATTGTAATAAACCACATAGAGCCAAAATAATGAATGGTGCTCCTACATTTGCCACCAGATGGTGTTGTAGTCTTTAGTCATGCTGAGACAGAGGCAGCTTATTTTCATAGTGAGGACATGAAGCATCTACATATATACATAAACATATATAACACATATGTGAATTAGATTTTTCTGGGACATTTGCCAAAGTCTGTATACCAAACAAAATTCACAGTTTCTAACAGCTGATTTAATATGTATGTGTTTGTCGGGCTGTGTTTTTATATCACATATTATTGGGACATTTTTTATGTTGTCATGTTTTCTCAGTGTAATTGATTGTTGATTTACTCTGGCCACTTTGCATTTTTTAATCCTGATATCTGCAATGTGAACAGAAAGTGCACAGAAAGTTCATCTCTGGGCGACACAGGATGTTAATTCATTCATTCAGATTTCAGTGAGAGAGTGGGGGGTTGAGGTTGGCAATATGGGAAGAGAGGTTAGATATGATTATATTATATTAGATTGGACGATGAACTCTGTGAATAGACCAGCATAATGTGAATTGATATATCTGCTCATCATTTAGAGCAGTATAATGAGACCGTGGGGTTACTTGTTCATTAAAATCTATTGATTCATTTAATAAATTGGATTTAAACAATTACAGTATGTATCACAGCACTGCATCACACACATGGCAGCATTTGTGTAATATCGCCAAGGGACAAGCACTTGTAGCACATGGCGCCGTATGAAATACACACACTTACATACGCACACACTCACCATCTAGCATTTTGCTAACATTTTCCTTTTCCTCTGCTGTCGTTCACATTAGCAAAACACACTTTAGCAGCGAGACTTCGGCTAATGGGTTCAGACATCTTCTTAACACAAGGACTGTGTAAGACAACTCATTATTATCACTGACCACTGGCTTTTAAATGAAAGTAATACACCTTGAATAGGTCATCAGTATTGAAGGACAACAGTTTGAGGGGCTGTTGGACCAAATGTTATTCATTATGTTCATTATTGTTTTGTTTGGTTTGTAGTCCTGTGTGTGGCGTCATCACGATGAGAAAATGTCAGCTCTCATTAGCTTAAGATAATTGCGGGCTGGAGTTTCACACACGGTCTCTCGTTCTATCAGAGGTCTGTATGAGCGCTGACAGCATGATTATCATCTCCTACACTCAGCTACGTCTGAGTTTGACCTTTCACAGTGGCAGCATGGACACTCACAATTAGTCTCATCCAAATGAGTTTGCTATGTCACCACAAACCAGATTACATCACAGCCTCTTTCTCTCCGACTCTTTCTTGTTTCCTTTTTACATTCAGTACAGTCCTTTTTCTTCTTTGTGTGTGCAATATGTGAGTCTCTACAGTTCTTGGTTTGTTAAACTGTGCAATAAACAGGGAACTATTGAATACAGCTGTACATTTTAATGCTTTGGCTCTCTGGTTGGGTTTCACCAGCACAGAAGTCAGAAACCTGTGGCTCTGGAGCTGTATGCAACTCTTTTGCCCCTCTCCAGTGGCTCCCTGTTGCTTTGACAAAAAATTAAATGGCAATGAATGACAGTTCTTGTTTGTTAATGTCTTCATTTGCATGTGTCATTGTTGTCAGTCTAAAGTGGTTCTTACTTTCTACAATTGTAAAAATATGTAGCTAAACATGGAATCAAAAAAAGTTTTAATATTGCAACTAGCATTTCAACCAAAATGATTCAGTGCATTTTCCTCTAAATTGTTCTCATGGCTGGTCTTAAGTCATCCTAGCTAGGGACACAAAACACAAAACTAGAGTTACCAACTAACAATTACAGAGTGGATTCTTCATGCTGAGTATATAGACAGGTAACCTTTATAAAGCTATTGATTGAACTTGTTGATTGACTTTTGGTTGTCTCTTTCACTTGTCTCTGAACTGCGTCCCACCTGTAGTTCTCTTGACAGAACTGGACAGTGATGAAACCTTTGATAAATTCCAGTCTGGTTTCCCTTTGAGGCACAGTACCAAAACCTGCTCAGGGTTTTACATGACATTTTAATGCTCTGTTCTGTTGCTGCTTGATCCAAGTGAAACTTTCGACACTGTCTGTCACTCTGATCTTTTCAGTAGGCTGCAGCATTAGGCGAGTATAACAGGGACTGCACTTCACTGGCTTGCCTCCCATTTGTCAGAAAGGAGGTTTTATGTGGCCATTAATCTTTATGTGTCCTCATCTGCTTGGCTGATGTGTGGTGTACCTCAGGGGTCCATACTTGGTCCTTTTCTTTTCTCCTTGTACATGCTCCATCTTGGTTCCCTAAGTTGTTGATTCAAGAGTACTTCTCTCTCTGTTATGCAGATGATATTGGTTTTAAACAAAATGACCCCAGTAACATTTCCACCTATTATGGGCTGGATGTCAGACAACTTTCTTAGACAAAACAGAAGTCCTTATCATAGGCCCTGAGAGTGTTTCTGAAAAAATACAGAGGTGCATATGTCTTGTAGCAGCAAATGTTAAGCGAGCCACAAGAAACCTAGGAGTTGTCTTCTTCTAGCACATGAACTTTGAGTGCCATATTAAGAAATTTGTCCGATCCAATTTCCAATTTCCGATCCATCACTGCTAGAGCCTGTGTTATCCTTTCAAGATGTGGAAGAAATCATTCACGTCTGTGTTTCCTCCTGTCTTAATTATTGTAATTTACTGTTCACCACCCTCAAGTGCTCTTCTGTGTCTCAGCTTCAGTTGGTCCAAAATTCGGCCATTAGACTTTTTTAGACGCAGCGTGGGTCTCACAAAACACAAGTATTGGCCGACCAACACTGGTCACCCACAGAATGTAGAATCGATTTTAAAGTTTTTTAAATCACTTATAAAACACTACACAGGGTGGCCCCACTTTATATTCCTCACGGCCTTTTGGCTATCCAGAAATTTAGGCTCAAGACAAACGGCAACTGAACTTTTGCAGCTGTGGCTTCCACCCTTTGGAGCAGCCTTTCCCTCAGCTATAAAAGATGCAGAGTCAGCCAGTCAGTCATTTTTAAGAAGATGCCATAAACATATCTATTATGTAAGTACTTCAATCTGTAACATGTTCGTTTTACTTGTTTTGTTTTTATTATTGTTTTTCCCACAATGTTTGCACTGTATACCACCTTGTAACTGTGATTTTGAAAGGCACTTTATATACAAAGTTTACTTAGTGATTGATGCAGAGGAAACAAGTCACTGACTCCAGAGCAGAGAGAAGCAAGAGAGGAGAAGAAGATCAGAGGCCAAATAAGGTACTGCTGGTAAGTCTGCATGCATCAGTGGAGACAGAAGGTACAACCTGTCCAGCCATGTCCCCTACAAATTGTTTTTAACAGAAGGGTTGAGAAAAACAAGGACTATTACTAGCAGTGGAAATTAACAGTGGCTTCATTTAGTCCTGCAACTATCAGGAAACAAGATCTATAAATGTTAGACCTGTACCTCTCAGGGGATTGAAGTTGCAACCTTCCAGTCACAAGCCCGCCTCTCTAAAATTTAGGCCACCACTGCCCATTGATCCCTCACTGGCTTCCCACTCACAAACACTGCAAGCTGCTTTGTTTTGAATGTCTGATCGAGCCTGGAGCTCCTGCTGGGAACTAAACCTGGGTCACTGCAGGGTATAAGCCCATATTTGCATGTGTGTGTTGTCTAAGCAGTCCATCCCTTACAAAAAAGCACATGGGAAAATCATGCTTTAATTTGTCTAATATTAGATATATTTCACACGTATTATTGAGGCTATAAGAAGCATTTTGATGTAGTCAGATGTTCAAAGATACTCCATTGGTGGACTCAGAGGGGGGGCATAGGGGGCAATTGTACGCTTCGTTTCCCCTAAGGTAAATAAAACATGATAAAGAGGATAAATGTGATGAAGTGTCCTCCGGAGTCTGCTTCAGTAGACAAAATGTAGTAAAGTACCTTATAAGGTGTGATTTTGCTTGACAAAATGTGGTTTAAAGTGCCTAATAAGGTGACCTTGTAGTGGAAAAATTTAATAAAGTGCCTTATAAGGTCCTAGATTTTGTTTTTATTTCAGTATTTGGCATGTTAGCTTAATTTTTCATGAATAAAGTGGCACCATAATGTAATAACCACTTCACAATATAAGCAATATTATGTTGTGCAATAACTTTTATTAAATATGGCAGGCTTACATTATGACTTTTAATTAGATATCTTTTTATACACAGTTTTTATTAGTTCCTACGTAGCCAAGCATATTTAAGTGTCTTAACGCTGGTAAGAATGACAGGTTTTCACACTTGATTAAAATGACTGTAAGGCTGCACGGCTCAGTGTTTTTCAGTGACCCTCTGATGTAGGCCTGCCTGCCTGCCTGTCTGTCTGTGCTCCTATAAAAGCTGCCACCTCTCAGGCAGCGCTGTTATTCTCCCCCTCTGCTTCAGGAAACACACAGAGAAGCACTTCAGCATGTCGGTGGCTCTGCGCACACAGCTGTTCCTCTTTCTCATCTCCCTCTCATCAAGGATGGGACTCAGTCGCTACATTGAGGTGAGAGTTTGGGTTGTTAATCATTTATTCCACATTATCGCTGTTTAAGTCAAGCAGGTTAATAAACTGAAAAGTTTCAATGTTTCTGTGAGTACAGCTGGAACCTAAAATTTAAGGTCTGTTTCTGAATTTCATTCAGGACAACGAAGCTTCAGATGGATTATATTCTCTGCTCAGTTTGGACCAGAAAAGAGAATCAGAGGATTTCATTTTCCGCAGACCTCTCAGTAAGTGAAGCAGTAAACAATGGCTTTATTCAGAAGCTGATTATGACTAACACTGTTCACCGACTTGGCAGACAACAAGCAAACCCTTTGCATGATTAAAAGTATGTGAAGTGATGAATTTAAAGGCATATTATGCAGGATTTTGCCAAAAAACAATGTATAGAATCATATAAAAATAATCTCAACCACCACTTATGACCCACAAGAAGTGTGTGGTTTCTGAAGAAGCTCTGTCCTCTGCTTGTATTTTCTCATTATTTTGCTGTATTCGGGACACTTGACTGGCACAAAGCATCAGTTTTTGAGACTTAACAATCAACTATCTTTTTAACTAACAACAGCTGACAAATCCTGCATATTCTACCTTTAAAACATTCAGTAGAAAGATGTTCATTGCAGCTCTACTGTCGAGGCAGGTAATAATCAATCCTTGCCTACATCTTTATTGTACATAACACTGTACATGCTATAACTGTAGGACATTCATTTAGTGTTTCTCAAAACAAAAATTAAAATGAGTTTATTGTCACAACATTGTCACAACATTGTCATATTGTGCCTTGCTATTTTAAGGTTTGACATGACTATGCTGTGGCAATAAAGGGATTTTAATTATTTTAAAAGAGAGTGCTTCAGAGTTTTTTGTGTTTTTTGAGTACATGTGTATTCAAGCACCTCAAACAAAGTCAATTTGAGACCATGAAGCGCTGCTACCCAAACGTTTTTCATTATGTATTGTATGTGTGTGTGTTTGTGTGTGTGTAGGATGTCTGGACATGCTGGCCACTGAGGGTTACTTCACCTTCATGGCGTCTCAGCCTCAGCTGGCCTGTGCTGCTTTCATCATCGCTGAGCCCAGTGAGGTCATCAGTCTGGAGCTGTCTGACGTCAGCATCGACTGCAGCGCCGGAGACTTCATCAAGGTTGGCTCCATTCACCAAAAATAACACCCACGCATCTCCAACTCCTCCGCGAGTGGAAGACAGGAAGTTCAGGGCTTTGCCACCCATATTTCTATTTCATCTTCTTCTGGTTGATTAAAATGGTGCCAAACGGGGCTGAGGCAGCGTTTAAGGGCCAAACACCACACTGAATCCTCTCTGCATTGGTCACATTACCCAGGGCAAGTGTGGGAAGAGGAGGCACTTTAGTTCTGAAGCCAAGCCTGCCAGTCACATTTCAGTTACAGTCCATGTGGGCCGAAGTGGTAAAAGGCATGACAGAGAGAAAAACTTTATCGTAATAACTGGGTTTGATTGATGGGTCGAGGGGTCATCTGGGGACTAACTGCAGTTGTACTTGACCAGCACAGATCAGTGTCATGTTCAACATGTCCAAACTGAACACCTCTTTGTTTTTGAATAGAAGATGGGATTTACAGAATATTTATAGAACAAAATTCATGTTGGATTATGGTTTTAATTAAAAATGATTCACACCACCGCAGTGTAGACAATGCTGTAATTTAAATTAAAATTCAAAGAAAAGACACGTAAAGTAAAGTAAAGTAAAGTAAAGTAAAGTAAAGTAAAGTAAAGTAAAGTAAAGTAAAGTAAAGTAAGGTTGCCTTACGCTAACTTTATACTAAAGGGTGGCTCAGCCAGTAGCAAAAGGCGTTGAAGTTGGTTACAGTGCTGATGCCTTTCCCTCCCTTCCCTAAACCTTGGGGGTTAATATGTAACAACGTCATGATGCAGAAACGTACGTCAGGTTATGTGGGAAAACATTTTTAGAAGGGCTTGGGAAGATAGCATTGGGACACTAAAACACACACTTAAACTGAAATTTCAATGTTTGTATTTGAATACATTGAAATATGCCTACGTTACAATGCAATTACAATACATAAAATATATAAACATTTCCAATTGTGTATCAAAATATAGATTTTAAAGAAAGGAAGAGGAAAGATATACATTGTTTTTACAGATACATGCAAATATACTGGTAATAAAAAGATTAATTCCAATATATCTTATGATACATCAACTTAAATAGAGTAAAATAGTAAACGTAAAAGAGAAAATAGTAATATTTCTAATGATAGAATTACAAATAATAAAATTGTAAAACAAGTTTAATATAAAAAAAAAGGAGATATTGATCAACTCATGTATTATACTCTATAATTGATCAGTTTATCTTATATTTTACATCAGCAACCACATAGGCCTATTCATCTCATGTAAAAAGTTTTCTTTCCAACTGCTCAGTGTCCATCATGTTTACATCCTACTGTATGTTAGCAGGAAATGTCCCACTCATGATATTTTTTGTCCCTTTTGCCATTCATTTTACACAAAACTTAGCTTTACCACTTAGCTTTACACCTATTTCAAGTTGCTATTCTAACTTTTAAGACAATGCCTATTGTTGCTGATTACTCCATACTGTGTATGCAGAGGGGCAGTGGAATAAATAATCTACATGGATAATTTTTGGCTCTATGCGCTCAACACTGTTCTTCAAGCATGACAAATATGTTGTTTTAGTGAAAATAAGTGTCTGAAGTCTGAATGAATAAATTAGGAAACTATGTTTTGTTTATATTGAATATTTTATGCTAAACTTAGGGATGAACTATTAGTCAAAATATTATATTGAAATCATAATGTGGCCAGGTGCAATATCCAAATGACAGGAGCAGCCATTTTTTTCATCAAGGTAAAATGTATCACAATGTACTATTATAAATGAAGCATTGTGGTCATCAAATTATCATAATCTCCAGATGTAAGGAAACATGCTTGTTTGGTAAAGACCCCAGCAAAAATTACACCATCATAACTTTTATATTTTTTATGTGAAAACGAAATTACCACTAAAATTGTGATTTTTATTGCAGTTTCAGTATCTGTCAAACTAATTTCAGTATCATTTTTTGCATATATTTCAGCTGTAATGAAAACCTAGGGAAGATTATATTGACTCCACATCATATATGTTCTTCGTACAGATGTTCGATGGCTGGGTTCTGAAGGGAGAGAAGTTCCCCAGCAGGCAGGACCACCCGCTGCCTCTCCACCAGCGCTACACAGACTACTGCTCGTCCACAGCACCAGGAGCCAGCAGCCGCTCCTCTCAGAACGTCGCCATGATCTTCTTCCGCATTCAGAGCCCTGACAGTGGCTTCACCCTCGCTGTCAGAAAGCTACACAACCCCTTCCGTGAGTTCTGCCGCACAACCTTGAAGTCACTTGAGGGCAGAAAGTATAAAAGCAAAGCCAACGGAAACACCTTCCAAATAAAACTAAATTGTAAACATAAAATGTGAACAAGGACCAAGGCCTTGCACCTAAATCAGATTTGAGTTTATCTTTGAATGCTTTAAAATTAGGGCTACCTGCCTGTGTGCATGCATGTGTGTTCTTCCTGGTCATTTGCGCTTGGTCGAGCATTAATCAAGGCCGAGAGCGACAGGAAGAGATTGAATGAGAGGGATGCACCTGGTTTCCAGCTGCTTGACAAACATGGTGTTAACACTGTGTCGAGCAACATAACAATCACAGTCTGGTTGTAAGACACAAACAGACGATGAAAGAGCACTGACACAGAAAAGGGAAAGTCTGAATGGGTTATCGGGCTTATGCGTGAGGTTATACTTCATATATTGACTTTGACAAAACTTTATATATTTTTTCAGTTATACTGAGGAAAATATGTCAAAAAACTTTAAGTTGAACAACATTAAGTTGAACCAAAACTCTTCAGTCACACTGACAAACAAATAGATTTGATTTCTTTTGACATTTGGTAGATGAGTTGATTTAACCCTCAGGAATCTGTTAAGTCAAATGACTTTGAGAGTCAAGTTCTGAAATGATCGGAAAAGAATTACTAAAAATTTTATGTTGACTGAATTTGAAAAGACAAGTTGAGGTAATTTTTAATGATTCAAAACAAATAAACTTTTGTGATCAAATAAACTTGATATTAATTCAGTTGTACTTGAAGAAAACATGTCCAAAACGCTTACGATATTAAGTTGAATCAACACTTCTTCAGTCACACTGACAAACATTACTGCTAATATGCTGATCATGTTTCTTTAGAAACTTAATGTAACGAGTTGATTAAACTCTGCAATTTACATTCATTCAAGTCATTATTTCAAGTCAGAAGACTTCGAGTCAGAACAACTCACGTTCATATTTTCTGAAGAGGTCTGAAGATAAAAACTAGAAATTTTGAGTTGAATTAACTAAAAACTGATAAAAACCTATATATATATATTTTAAATTAAATTAAGGAAAAAAAGATCAATTGAATCCATTAAATTCTGGATGGTGTTATGCAGTGTACATAAAAGTTAAAAGTCATCAATCTAGTCTTTAAATATTGCACTTGCAGAATAAATACACTCTGTAATATTATATTTATTCTAACTTCTCTTTGATTGGCACGGCTCCTTCACCACGAAAATGTCTCTAAATGAACAACATGCTCGCAGGAGTAAAGTGTTCCGACTCCTGTTGGTGCCTGTCTATTCTACCATACTGTTATCAATTCAGATTTCATTATTTTCTGATCTTTGTCATCAGAACTGGAATTGGATTTCCATGCTCAGCCCTAATTGTGTCCCCTCCCCGCAGTCAGCCTTGATTATGTCCAATTTGTGACATGAGGTGTCAGTAATGAGTTTCTCTGGTGATGGGGAACTGTTAATTCAAAACCTCTCCTCCTGTGTGTGTGTGTGTGTGTGTGTGTGTGTGTGTGTGTGTGTGTGTGTGTGTGTGTGTGTGTGTGTGCTTGTGTGTAAAGCCTGTAACATCATGTCTCAGAGTCCAGAGGGCAGCTTCACCATGGTGATGCCACACCAACGCAGAAACTGCAGCTTCTCCATCATCTACCCCGTGGAGATCCGACTGACAGAACTCAGCCTGGGCCAGGCCAAAAGCAATGAGCTCAGTCCACAGGTGAGACACACGCACACACACAAACACAAACACCCCCCTTCCTCTCTGAAATAAGTACTTTGATTTTACCTAAATCCTTCTTTAAATCAACAAATCTACAATGCACTGAGGCTAGTCCAGTTTACCTGAACATAAATCCTGATCAGAGGGAAAACACTTGTTCCAGTAGTGTAGTACAAGACCTCCAAGTGCTACACTCACTGATGGATCTTTCTCCCAGTTAGAGAAACAACTGACCAATCAGACTTTAGTAGGTGTGATAAGAAGTAGGAGGATCTCTTGATTTCCCTGCCTGCAGGTCTAAAGCTGCAGGATTTTAGAACATTTTCTATAGTAGTGAAGCTCTGGTTAAAACCTGACCAAAACTATATCAACTATATCACACCAATTTTTGCACTTGTCTTCATGGTATAATGTTTTGTGTTTTGTTTGTTTGTTTTATTTGTTTGTTTGTGTGTTGCCGTGGATAGTTGTTCTTTGTTATATTTATTATATGCAGTGTTTTTAAGATTTTAACATATATAATGTAATTTTAATGGCTGCTTGAACAGTCAGTATTAAGGGACTGGTGTTGAAAATGTGCCTTGGCTCTACAGTACATCAGTCTTCTTGCAAATTTCCCTGACAAATAAATAATAATAAACTAAACTAAATAAACTAAAACTATCTAGCTAGCTAACTATTTTGTGATAATAGCATCAAAACAGGTTGATTCAAGTTAAGCAAAATGGCAATTCAGGGTGTAGATAGATAGATAGATAGATAGATAGATAGATAGATAGATAGATAGATAGATAGATAGATTATCACACTGTAGGTCCAGTATCTTCTACATTATATAAATTCCTTATTTTAAAATTGTAACTTTTTTTTTTACTGATTCTGTTTGTCTGAGGTGAGTATTATGTTGGTGGGAAACATTATTTACAAGTATGTCCGTATTTTAAAAAGTTGCAATACTATAGTCACATAATTCAGCGTGAAAACTCAAAACACAGGGTGAAGTTACTTTATATGAAATCATGGAAATTTTCTATTAAATATGAGATACAGCCGGTTACAGTATATCTTGTTTGTTCAATCCACATGAATACTGAAGTGTAAAAATGACAACCTGTAGTTGTGGACACAGCCAACCAGCTAACCAGCTTCTGGTTCCAGCTGTTATATTTAATGTGACAGGTGGTGAATCTTCTTGTCTAACTATGGATAAGATGGCAAATAAGTATATTTACCAAAATTCCAAACTATTCCTTCAACCAGTTACTTGTCTTTGCCCTATTTTGACCTCATCATTTTGTACTTGCCATGCATAATGAGAAACTCGTTAGTGCTGGTAATGAACTTATAAAAATATTGTAAATATAAATAATTCACGGCTTTTGACAGTCGTCCAAAATCAATGTTCTGTTTGGCAAAAGTGTGTTTTGAGTGATTCTGTTGTCGGCAGTTGTTACTCTAACAGATGCATTAAAGTCTAATTACACTTCTATGGCGAAATGTTTAATTAGGCAAAGTGAAAACACCTGTGTGGGTGCACAGTGTCTGTGTAGGGGTTTTAATCAGCTGCTGTCATGAGCAAAACTGAGCATCGAATATACAGTTAGTAAACTGTTAAGCTTTTTTACTGAATATTCGATAGAAATGTATAATGTAACAAAATTAGTTTAAATTTTAGTAAAGAAAATAGTCAAAACATATTTAGTGTGGCTACAATCAGTATCAAATCATTTGTTGTAATGTAGTAATGAACCCACAGATTTTTATCACCCAAATCTGCAGCCAGCTCCCCTCAGCTTTGAGTGGCTTTACAGTGAGTTGAAATTTGTGTCGCCCCCAACTTTACCCTTTTGGTTCACTCACACTCTTCATGTAGCATCATTTTCAGCTGCAGCAGGAAGCTGTTTATTGTGAAGAAGTTCTGAAAATCCACTGTACATGACCTGCTAAGCACCAAATGGCAGACGAACACAGTTAACAACCAGCTTAGTGAACTTAGTGGAGCATTTAGTAGCCAAAGAGTCAGATAGTTCCTTCAAGTGTTTGTGGAGACCAAAAACAGAGCTAAAAGAGAGTGAATATTAAACTTCCATTCACCAGGTGAACAGAAACAGGACTCCGAATGACTGATAATGTTGCTCTATGAGTGCAGGATGTGTTAATAAGCAAGTGTTTGTGAAGAAGATCGCATATTAACTTAAATGGTGATGATTTCATCAGTGACTTCTTGTTTGTGCAGCTCCCAAGTGACCAAATAATCACTTATTGTGGGGTTAATTACCTACAATATGTAATCACATTCCCAAAAGTTGCACAAGAATACAAAAAGGTACAGCAACAATTAAGCCTATTTACTTAATTACAACCACAGCAACAATTTCTTTGACTACAACAGCTGCAACCATTAGAAAGTCTGTAATAGACTTAAAAGCAAAACTTTTAAATCTGATTAGTCATTGTTACAAAACTGCAACATAAACAACGTACATTTAAAAAAACATAATAAAGAAATAAAAATGAAATAAATAAATCACATTGAAGGTGAACAGAATAATAAACTCAAGAATGGAAATCTAATAAATATATACTTCAAAGTTACAGATCCAAAAAACTTTCAGTCAAAAACACCACATGAGGTCCAAATATCTTTGAGTTGGAGAAGGACAGAAATTGTGTAAATCATGCTGATAAGAAGACTGAAGAAAAGAAAACGACTCCTCGAGATGTTGGCAGCTGGTCTGACATCAGCTGCCAGACTGCTGACATCATGATAAACTGTGAGTGCCGCAATTATGGGCCAAATACAACAACCTGACATTTCTACATGTTCCAAAGTCAAGTGTTACAATTTCAAAGATGATTTGTATGAACAGTTTTACAAGCAAATACATCTGCATGTGATTTTATTTCACGTAAAAAAGTATGTGACAAAAGAGGAGTATAGACAGAAAATATGATGACCAAGGATTGAACCTTGACGTACCCTTTAGTTACTTCAGTTAGTATTATTCTGAACAAGAAAATATCAGACTACTGCATATCTGATAGTTAGAGCTCAATATTGCTCTAACTTCTCTAATCAATACTACACATTAACCAACAGTATGCAGACCAAACCGGAATTTAAAGGTAACCTGCAGAGATTTCATGTAAACAAACAGAGATATGTTTTCTCACCAAGAAGTTGAGACTTGACATGCATTGAATGCATTTTCTTCCTTATAAAACATTTCTAAGTTGAGTTTTTAATACTTTGTAAACTGCATTTTATCATACATGTTTACATTGGCTGGTACTCCTCTTCTATGATTTTTTTTGTTTGCATTGCTGCATTTTTTTATGGCTTGCCTGCGTTACACATGAGCTTTACCCAGTTCCCTCCATCCAGGAATACGTACTGCATCACGTGTGTCCTTGTGCTTGTGCTAGTGGACACAATACAGAAACAAAACCAGGACCTCCTTATCAACATATTGCTCCATAGCATCGCCAGTGGCAAAAAAAACTCCCCAGGGTACCTTTTTTATATGGGACCTTCATATGCAGATATGCATTATTCTGCAGCACCAGAATATATTGTTGTGTATTTCTTACAGAGACAGGTGTGGTCGGGCTGTTCGGGGTCAGGTGACTATGTGGAGCTGCTCGGGGGCAACGGGGTGGACACCTCGAAGATGTTCCCTGTAGCTGACCTGTGTTTCTCCCTCAGTGGGCTCGGTGAGTCTGAGCACCTGCAATTTACCTCCGGTATCGATCTGTGATTTTCATTGAAAGGTTTTCATGACAGCACTGAGAATTTGGAAATCTGACTTCTTGTACTGGACAATGACTAAACCATAGTTTACTATGCTATATTGCATTAAGTTATGTCACGCTATGCTTGATGATTTGTGATTGTCGCTGTGACTTTATAATTTTTTAAATATAGTTTGGCACAAAAATTGAGAAAAATTATGAGAAAAACACATTACACATGTCAAAACACTGTTGAACACAGTGTGACAGCAGCGGGGTCCTGTCATGATGAGGGCAGTTCTTGAATATGCTACCAATAACAGAGATTCTGACAGATAATTATGGAAGCCTATTTCCACCAATGTGATGTGAAAAAAGCTTCAAAATATCCTAAAAGTCATTGTAATGAGAAACTTGCTTGAAATAATGACTTAGTATCACAAAATAATGATTCAGGATCTCAAAATAATGAAAACTTTACTAAAATAATGTCTTAAATATCATAAAAGTCATCATTTGATGTTTCTCATTATTTTTAAGAAAGCTAAATGTTATAATGACTTCATGCTCAGCCCATAAAAGTGCATAATAAATGATCTTTTATTCTCATTTGAATGAGTAATTCCCTCATTTTGAAATGCAATATGCCATACAATACTATACAATTTCTCTAAACTATATTATACTATTGATTTATCACGCTCTGGGTTGATTGGTGCAATACAAAACAGTTCACAAGAGAATAAGGACATGCACCCCAGTCATATCCAGGATAAGAAGGGCTGGCGAGAGAACAAGAATGCTCTGTGTGTGCTCCAGTATAAGGCGTCTGTTTTTTCTCTCTGGCCCCTCAGCCCAGATGAAGATTGGTTGTGATAACTCGGTGGTGAGGCTGGTGTCCAGTGGGAACTATATCAACCGTGTTTCCTTCCAGTACAGACTACTGGAACACCACGAGCTCCCCAAGACCCGAGAGAACAGTCTGGATAACTTCTGCGCTGTGGAATGAGATCACACACACACACACACACACAAACACACACACACACACACATACACACGCTTGTGAACATGCACACACACAGTCATTTATCTCTCTGTAAATACATCAGTTTGACGAATGCCGTCAATAAATATTTTGTATTGTTTTTGCCAAATATTTTATTTCGTGTGCTGATTATGATAGCTTTTATCTCAGCGTATTTATTTGAGGAATTATTTGAATTAATCTCAGATTTATGGATGATGGTGGATTTAATTGTTTTCTTTTTAGTTGTTTGTCAAGAAAGTCTGTGGTACATTATAGCCCTATTTCTTGGCCAGAGTATTAATTTCAAACCTTCCCTCTGCTGTTCTCAGTTTATATCAGTTTCAGTATTCTTTGGGAGGTTTTACATCGCTGCTGTCTCTTCTGTTTATATTGCCTTGACAATTTGAAAATAAATATGACTTGCATGATAAAGCACATTTTTAATGTTCTGCTTTTGTGAGTCACTCTGTTTTCTGTTGATTATCAGCCATCTTCCTTTTCATTTATAGAACTGTGTGTTCACTTGGTCTTTGTTTTTCTAGTGTGCTTCTCCAGGATTCGTCCATTTTAACCACAACCACATTCTATCTTCTTTAGATCTGAAAACGATAAGTACAATACATGATGTTGTTCAGGCAGAAGATTTGTTTTTCTAGCGGAACTATCACATTAACATATCCCGGAGTTGCCTTGAGCAACAACTGGTTTTGATAAGGGCAGTTGATGAGGGAGCAGAGATTGGTCACTAGATTAAAATCTGGCTTTTTTTTCAGTGACACCACTTCAGTCCACACAGAAATATCTCAGCAACTATTGGATGCATTTAATTTTTTGACATTCATGGTCCCCAGAAGTTGAATCCTACTCTCTTTGGTGTTCCCTTGACTTTTCCTCTAGTGCTACCATGAGGTTGAAATTACTGTTTTAAAATGAAATATCTCTAAAACTAGTAGATAGATCGCCATGAAAATTTGGTACAGACAGCCGTGTGCCCCTCAGGATAAATAGGTGATTCTTAAATTTTCCATTTAAAAACATCATCAGGTCCAAGTTTGTACTGATCCAATACTTTGGTTTATGACCAAATGCTATTCCCATCAGCCTCGCTCTACTGTGCCTTGTGTCAAGCATTAATTAGCGCATGTTAGCATGCTAACTTGCAAAACTAAGATAATTAAAATGATAGACATTATACCTGCTAAACATCAACATGTCAGCATTATTGTGTATTTGCATTTAGCTCAAAGCACCACTGTGCTTACCACCTCACATACGTAGCTGCTAGCATAGCTGTGAACATTTTAAGTCCAGTTGAAACTGCATTTTGAGAGTACTAGCTTCAGTACTGGGACATATTTTTGAGTGAAACAGGAGAGGCAAACTTTGGGAGAAATTTGATTTGTCATAACCCAACGTACTATGCTGCTAGAGCCGTATGGCTCCGTCTGTTGCTAGCGAGCTAACTAACGGATCTTAGCTTTGTGCGGCTTAAAGTTGACGGTTGATAGATGGGTGGTTGTCATGATATTATTGGTTGAAATTGGTTAGTTGAGGCACACGTTTGCTTGTTTGTTTGTATTGTAAAATTCGATCTGGGATGTGATCGAAAAGGGTTAACAGGCATTTTTCATTTCATCTTGAATAAATTGTAGGCTTTGAATGCCCTTCATCACTGTGTATGGTTTTACTAAATATTATATGGCATCATAAAATCACTAATACTGTCCTTGCCAGTGAAGCAGTGTTAGTTTTTTTCAATCACTAACAATCATCTGTCAATACTGAAGCCACTTTTTCAAACCTTTTCGTACTGTTTGCATTACCAACATACATGTTGGCCAAACATTTAATCTCATGTCCAAAAGTCACATAAACCACCAAAACACTTCATACTTGTCTCAAAATCAGCTCAGTTGACCAAAACACTGGCAAAAGTTCTCACTCAGAAAGAGTGCATTGTCTCTCATGACACACTGACCTAAAAAACACTAACAACGGGGAGCATTACATAAGTGATTAACTTTTATCTTTAAAGTTTCACTGGTTTTTCATGTGAATCAATATTTCATCATATAAAAACAAAAACACTTTCACTTTGACTGTACTGGAGTGTATGTAACAAGACTGAATCAGAAATTCAGCTATTTGCTTTAGTATCTTTTATTTTTCAAGATCGTTTACATGATTTACTTGTGAAAAATAGCAGATCAATAACAAACAAATTCCAGTGTTACAATAAAAAACTCATCAACTGTTTGGTAACAAACAGGACACATGAAGGCTTTCAGCTGAAATTGTAGTCAGCTGTGTTTGAAACTATTAATTCATGTAAATGTTCTGCCAGGATTTTCCATATATTTTTATATGATTCCTGCATAAGTGCACAAAAGTTGTCATCATTCTGTTCTGAATAGGTTTTGAAAACAGCATTTGAAAAAAATACTACAGATTTATAGTGTTTTGCAGGTGCAGGGTATGAATGAGAAAAGAGTTTGTGGATTTTAGGAAAATGTGGCCAATGCATTTTGTGTGAAAGCAATGAAAAATAATCCACAGTTTGATCCACACAGACTTCTATTTTGCTGACTGCATGAAGAGTTTTGTCCATGTGACGTTCTGACCAATGCAACTGTGACACAGAAATGCTAATATTCATGCACAGACACATACACCTTAAATGATGACTGCAGGACATTATAGTCTAATTTTATATCAAATGCTTGCATTACATGTACAATGTAAATGTGTATATGTAATCCAGTGTAATTAAAATATGTCCTTGGCAATCAGCATTAAGCAATGACGCATCCATTTTTCTTATTTTTTGTAATCCAATCTGTTCCAGCGAGAAACTCTGAAATAGCTTTCATAGTGGTTGCTCAAAATAATAATTAAAATGGCTTAATACCAAGAGCACAAAATAATACACCAATGTTCTAAACCTGTGAGAACGCAGGTTTTCTTGTGACCCCTCTCCATCACTGACTGTTTAGCCCTAATCTTTTACATACTGTACAGTTGTGGATCCTCAGTGTGAATGAATGTGCAGCTCTTAATGGGATTATCCCACAAGCCTCAGTGCTCTTATTCCCCTCGACATCCTTCTCACTGGCTCGCTTTTGATCTTCTCCTTACGTGGAATTAATCTCAAACCTGCTCAACCGTGATGATTCAATTAACCAGCGGATGTCTTTTTTTTCGCCTGATGTGTTGCAATTTTCAGTCTTCATTAGAGAATGAAACGCACTTTGGATGCCATCGAAAGGGATAAAGTCTGATTATTTGTTTCTTGCACTGGGCACAGTTGTCTTGAATACTCTGTAATGTATTTATAGTGGCCCTGCGATGGTGGACTGCAAATGAGTTTGTCACTTGTCGGGCCAAAAGGGTCACAAGTCCTTGTGGATGAGATGTGACCCCACACAGAAAGAGACATGGTTGCTTTATTAATAACACTGAAGTAACCGAGATAGGAAACGATGTTTATCTAAGATGTTATTCACACTGGACTGGTCAGTGAATACACCACACTGCTATTATTCTCTTGCTTTCCCTACCCAAAGAGCGAGGAGGTTGTTTATTGCTTTACCACAACATCTCACCCCTTTTCTCTGACCATGCCACATATTAAGGTGAGAGATATTGGTCCGTTTGTTGAGGAAACTGAATATCAGTGTTAAAACTGAGTTTTCATGGGCATCTTAGTTTTTGGATAAGTGGCAAAGAAAGACTTCCCTGGTCAACCAGCTAATTAAATTCATGTGCTCCCGGGGCAAGTCTAGACTGCATGACGTCTGACTCTGAGAGATAACTTCCTTCTTTTGAACACATTATAACTGACTCACTCCATCCCCCACAGTCACGGCTAACATCATATCAGCTAACACCATCCACAGCGCAGAGATTCTACTTTCCTGACTGACTTACTCCTCAACATTTACATAATAATCCAGGCCTGTTAGTGAGTAGTAGTCTGTGTGATCTACCGTGCTGACTTGTGACCCAACATCAGAAATGGTAATTATGGAAGAAAAAAGTTCCCCATTCATACATTTGGTCATCTAACACACCTGTGGTTTGCAAACAAAAGATCAAATTTAATTTTCAAGCAGCCAGAATAATCAAGCTCCTTGACAGCTTGGCTCACGTTGGAAGTTTTAGGGACTGGCAGCAAATAAACCCCCGCTGATGTGCAAGCGCATGTTTTACATGCCTGATGGAAAGAGGAGAAATCAGTCAGATAGTGAGCATTTACATCCATAAATGAACACTCAGTGGTGAAAACACACACACATACACACACACACACACACGTACATTGCTCAGCTTATCAGCTACCAGTTTATGTTTCTCTCTTTGCCTCTTTAGAAAGCATTAAATCGATCTACTTCACAATTTAACATCAACAACTGACCCCAATGAAACATATCAAAACAATTTACATACATACATTGTTCCCACACTGCTTATCCACGATTTACTGTAACATATCTATTAGAGTTAATTATTTACAATCTACTGCATCTGTCCAGAGTCATTTGGGAGATTTCCAGCTGTTTTATATAAACAATAACAAAAAACAATTTCTCACATTTTTTAATTTGACGTTGCTCTGTTAATTGACAACTCATAAAGCTAAATTTAGTAGTCGAGTGTAGAGATCCTAATGTGCAATAGCACTTTTTTATGGGTGTTAATGTTACTGTGTTATTATGTTATTATGCTTAAAAGATTTATTCTTTTTTTTCAGATGGTGATTAAAATCCTACTTTAAAATATGTTGTGAAAATCATTTTAATTCATATTTTGTTTTGTTTACTACCTCTTATTGATTATATAAAGCAATAACCACAAACATCAGAGAATGACCTTTTCAAGTGCTGTGACCTGTGATGAATACAGTTTACACAGGCATAGAGGAGCTGTTGCATAACGGCTGAACCCCAGTTGTTTTGTTTTGCCTTTTATTTTGTGGCCCACATTACCTCAAGAGCGCCTGAACAAAGGAGTGTCAGTTTATTTATATGCAGTCACTGTGTAATAGAGATCAGAGCTGATAATCAGCCGGGTGTGGTTCTTATCTGCTCTTTCACAAGTGCAAACAAGGTCAATTGGTAATTTATTGCCTATGACTCCACTTTCAAAAATGTCCATTAATTTTGCAGTTGCAATATAAGCACTCCACTAAATCAGACTGTAACCCATGACTGCCACTGGGCTGTAAATGTTAGCAATTTTGTCTGTGGCATTTAATGTGGCATTTTGTTATTTTACATCAATCAGAGCTGTTACTTTGTACTCAGCTAGATTTTGATTGCATGCCATTTACCTGATTTTTACATGCATGTGTTCCTAAAACAATGTGCTGCCAAAGTTTGAGGTACCTAACCATAGTGCCATATACTGTAGACACCATCCTTTGAAAACACTGGTCACATAATAACACACCTTTAATGGCAGATTCTCAAGAGGAATACTTGTATTTTGTGTCATTATTTGATAGCACATTTAATGTAATAATTTGCCAAAAATAATCAGTAGAGTAAATCTATTAACTTTGTTTTTGAAAAGTCAGACATGAAAATGTTAGAACTAATGCACACACACAAATGTCTACAGTTTGAACACTTTTCATAAAGTTTTTTTCTTTACTTTTTATGAGAATGCTTCAGATCATACCTACAGTGTTGTCATCAAAGCAAAACTTTGATAAGAATCTAAAATACCAAAGAACAAATAACTTTTGCACACTTGCAGGTCGACGTAGGAGAAGGGCTGACAATAAAAAGCAATAAAAGGACTCTCGCACACTGTCCTCTGCACTTGCACTCAAAGATTTAAATGTTAAAAGACACTGTGTGAGTACTTTTGCTTTTTTGTTAGTCTCACCACTCCAGTTTGTGTCCCAACATGTGATTTCTCCTATGCTGCCCTCTACTGCCTGGTTTTATTACCTGCAGACAGCATGACGCATGGTATTCTTGCCAGTATTTTTCCAACAAATTGGTCTTTCCTCTAAATTATCAATGAATAGTTATACTTTAGTGGGTTTTTTGTAGAATTTATGAGAAGAAAAAAACAAAGTTGTTATTTAAACATGAGAAAAAAATCTGCAAATTGTCATCACTATTTTCAAAGACATTAATGTTTATTTTTATAACACCAGTTTATATTATTTCTTACATGTAATATATACAAATATTCCACAATATACAGTATCTGTTAAATGGCCAAGTGCATAAAAACTATACAGCAGCTATACAGCTAAGAATAATCACAGATATAAAATATATTTCAAAGATCACCGCTTTCTCAAATGATTGCTAGTTTACTTCCTCCACTTTTGAACCCTCAAAGCACCACATGGGATGTAAAAATGAGGACATTGAGCTTCAAATAAAGAATGTAATGATGGCTAAGGGTGCTAGAAGTAGAGGGACAAAGACTCCAGTGTGTTTTGCCCCATTACACAGGTCTCCAGAACAGCATCTGACACCATCGGAAAAAACATTAGTGCACATATCACTTTTCATGCATTGTTTGGTGATCATATTTTCAGCAACTGCAACAGAGAAACACAGAAAGAACATCCCATTAAAGTTAAAATATGTGTCAGGAGGAGTCACAAAATTTCAGACTGTGTTGTTTATTAGGCTTGTTAATGACTGTACTTTTACTGATGCAAAAGCAAAGATCATGTCAGGAAAAATGAAAACCACACCATATAAAACAGTTAATATTAAAGAGAGCATGTGGTGGTAAAGTTGACGTACCAATGGTGCTGGAACAGCGATCGAACTGGCGAGGACACTCCCATATAGCAGTGCAGGCTCCAGGGTTCACACCCCAGCAGTGAAAACACTTTAATCCACACACTGCAGACAAGGACAAATGCAAAATGTTCACAACAGATAAAAATAAATTCAATTTCCATATTAATTTGTTTGTTGATTGCTCATCTTTACTGCTCTTACCTGCTGGCAGCAACACACAGATGAACACCAAAGATACACACAGCCTCATTTTGACTCTTTGATTAACTGAGAAAGTGCAGGGAATTGATTACTCGTCAGACTCTGATGTCAAATGAAAATTATTCACTTCCTTGTGTGTTTTATAGGCTCGCAACATTGGTTAAGTGCCAAGAACCAATCATGTTTGGGCAGTTCACGTGTCCACAGCCATTATAATCTTAAATGTTGATCATTTATTGTACATGGCTCACAACAGTCCCACCTATTTATCATCCCGTTTTCAAAGCAATTCCAGTGTCAATAAAAGTTTGCATAACTTGAGTTCGAACTACATGTTTGTCTTGTATTCATGCAAGACATTTACCCAAAACACTTCAATTGTCTTTGGTGAAGCTGAGACTGAGGTCGCCACACCTGGAGATGTCAATGTGTAACTAATCAATGTTTAGACTGTAGCTGTAAACAGCCTCATAGAAGTA
>JAJHUR010079294.1:0-11091 GCA_027495735.1 Lutjanus campechanus
GAGAATACAAGCTTCACTACCCAAAAGCTGATGACTGACATTTAAAGTAGAGCAGGAAACTTAAGTGTAAGTGGCTTTTATTCTGTAACCAGCCCACTCATGCACACATTTTGAATATGCAAAATGTAATTTTATCACTTTGCATTTGCTGCTGTCTCTTCATCCTCTCCACGGTCCTCCTCTCCAGGTTCTTCCTCCTCACCTCTAATACTCAAGCGATGGACCAGCCGCTGCTGGGAAGAGTGTCAGCCGCCAGCCGGGGCTGCTGCTCCTACAGCACCCTGAAGGCCTGGCTGCCCATCCTCTCCTGGCTGCCCAGGTACAAGCTGAAGTGGCTTCAGATGGACCTGCTTGCAGGCCTCACCGTCGGCCTGACGACTGTACCGCAGGCGCTGGCTTACGCTGAAGTGGCCGGCCTTCCTGTGCAGGTGAGTCCTAGCTGTGTTGAAGGTTCATTTTTAGATTAAACTTTCGTTTTGATCCAACTCTCTGCAGATGTCTCAGCTGGGCTGAGTTGTTAAAGTTGCTACAAAGGTGGCTCAAAGGTCAGATTCTCTGTGAAATCAGACGAAAAAACAAGTCTGTTTTTAACTTTTCCCAGCCAAAGTCACAATGAGTAGTACCGTTAAAAAGAAGCTGGAGACTTTTATTTAGTTAATTTTATTTTTGACATTATATTTTGTGGTTATTGTGGTGGAAATACTATTGTTTTTGTCCACAGGGGCCTCCAAAATCACCCAAATATGAAAGTTGCTTGTAGTATCTTTAAGATCATCTTCTTCTAGTACTCTTTAATTGACTTCCAAAACGTGATCACTAGTCTGCTGGTGTGCATCCCTTCCATGTTTCTGTCACTTCTTCTCAACTGCAGAGATGTTGTCTATTAATAGCATCCTGTATCATTCTGTTATTTTTTTACTGATGCTTTGCGCTATAAGATTATAATCTGAATTTATTCATCATCACAGCTGAAACAATTCGTTGATGGACAGAATATTAATTGGCAATTATTTTGTGAATCAATCAGTTTTTCAAGCAATAATGCCACATATTTGCAATTGTTTTTCTCACTTATTACAAATGAAATATCCTTGGGTTTTTAACTGTTGGTTGGACAAAACAAGACCCTGGAAGATGCTCATTTTTACACAATTTTGTGACAAATGAGTAAAAGATTAATTGAGAAAATGATTTAAATAAATGTTTCAACACATTTAAAAAACTTAATATGCAAATATTTTTCATTTCAACAGTTTAATTGTTGGTCACAATGTCATCAAAGTTGTCTCCCACTTCACTAAAAAGGCCATTCTCAGTGTTTGTTTACTGAAAGTTTCAAGTTCTCACATCACTTTTGTATAAGCTGCATACTGAATCGTGATTGGCTTCCAAACCAGTTGTGATGTCACAAATCATACTGGTACATGCTCTTCTTTAGCTTTGATTTAAAGGACCAGTGTGTAGGCTTTAGTGATGTCTAGCAGTGACATAACTGATTGTAACCAACTTGCGTGCCAAGCATGCAGGACAAACTGTAGTCGCCACGAAACCTACCTAGAGCCAGCGTTTGGTTTGTCCTTTCTGGGCTACTGTAGAAACATGTCAGTGCAACCTGGCGGCCTCCCTGGAAGAGAACCTGCAGCCATCGTAGATGAAAATATCTAATTTTTAGTTCTCAAAAACACAATGGTTCTTACTTTCAGGTGATTATATACTAATGAAAACACTTAGATGAACATTATATTAAATTTCTGCCAGAGAAACTTTCTCCCTTCAGCAGATGAATGTGAAAACAAACTCTGCACAGACGTTATTCTGCTCGATGAAATCATTCAAATCATTCAAATTCACATTTTTGACTGGAGGGGGGACTTTAATCAGTAATAAAAATAATTGTTAGTTGCAGCTTTATTCGTCATATAATCTAAAAGCATTTCTCCCCACAGTACGGCCTTTACTCTGCCTTCATGGGGGGGTTTGTCTACACCCTCCTGGGGACCTCTAAGGACGTGACACTGGGTCCCACGGCCATCATGTCCCTCCTGTGTTTCTCCGTGGTGGGGGGGCAGCCACACCGAGCTGTGCTGCTCAGCCTCCTCTGTGGACTCATCCAGGCCGTAATGGCATTACTGAGATTAGGTGAGAGGAGGGAGGGCACTAAGGTCATGTGAAAACCTTGTGACACCAGTTTTGGTGGTTTTCTTAATTTAGTCAGCACTCGTGATGGTTGGTGGTGATGGATGAACTAGCAAAAGGCATTTTGAGCTAAAAAAAAAAGTTAGCTTTTATTCACAATATGAGACGCTGTTTTCACTCAATTACAAAGATATTTTAGCATTACATCTTTGATCTGTAAAATTTAGAGTGAACTCTGTATTATAACCTGATATAACAATATTATTTTACAATATTAAAAACAAATTGTACTGCAGAGACGACTATGGTGAAACAGGAGAGTAGTTTATGAGCCCACTTCCTGCCACCACATCTATGACTTCCTCTGCTTAACCACACACACTCTCTGCAAAATCTGCAGATCTCGACCAGGCTTTTATTTTCAGTCCAAGGTCAGTGTCGTGGCTCTGTAAACATTCATTGCATTGCAACTTCTGCAGGTTTCCTGCTGGACTTCATCTCTTTCCCTGTAATAAAAGGCTTCACTTGTGCCGCTGCTGTAACCATTGGCTTTGGGCAGGTCAAGGTGAGTGTATTTATTAATGGTTTAATTCAACAGGACCAATGCACAATACACACATGAACCAGATTTAGGTCATTTTCATCTGCAGTTCCTGGGCGAAAGCTGCCACTGACGCACAGTTACAGAGATAAATGATCTATCATAGTGAAACAAAACACAACATAAAAACTGTAGAACAGAACAACTGCAACAACACGAGGAAAACAACTTCAACAATCCTAACACCATTAGAAAAGACTGACAGTACATCAGTACAAGAAATTACCAAACCAAACACTCTGGACCAATACCAGCTATAATCAATGTCTTTTAGTTCAATGCTTACAGACCCGATTGCCTTTCAGTAATATATTCAAACTAGCCTTAAAATGTTTAAGAGCACTGCACTCGCTGATATTCAGTGATAAATTATTCCACATCCCAGAGAAGCAGTTTTGATCAGAAATATGGAACTATATAGACTGTGTGCTGCTAATAAAATGTTTGCAGAACATCATAATGGGAGAAGTTCTTCATTTAAAATAAGAAATTACTCTTACTGCTGTAGCCAAACACACATGCTCAAGCACGTAGGTGCATTGGTCACAGTATTTTCTTATTTTGTGTTTGGAACGTTTCTGGGCTTCAGCCTGCTTAGCAACAGTGTGTAGCCTCCATCCAATAAAGTGCACAGGTTGTGAGGCTGGGTCTCTAAAAAAAATGTTGTGACCAACGGTTTAATCGCTGTCTCCGTCTCTGTCCTCCGCTCTCCATCTGTGAGAGCTGCATAAAGAGTTTTACAGAGTTTGACAGAGGTTCATGTCAGCTGTAGTCACACAAAAAGCACTGTTGTTTTTGTTTCTAGAATATTCTGGGACTCCAGGGCATTCCCCACGATTTCTACCTGGAGGTTTACTACACCTTCTACAAGATCCCCGAAGCCAGGACAGGTGATGTGGTGCTGGGTCTGCTGTGTCTGGCTCTGCTGGTCATGTTGTTGTTTATGAAGACGAGTCTGGGCTCCGACGACGCTCCCTACTCCAGCTGCTCCAGAGTCGCCAGGAAACTAGTGTGGACTGTTGCTACCAGTCAGTACCTGTGTGGTTGTCACTGTGTGTCTGTGTGTGTCACATGTATGTACACCAATGACTGTGTAAGTTAGCGTATAAGTCTGAATTTTACATGTTTTAGAGACACTTTTCTAAAATCTTCCTCTTTCCTCCAATTTCTTCATTTCTTCTTTGTCTTGGTCAGTGCGTAACGCCCTGGTAGTTGTGGCTGCATCCTTCGTAGCATTTTCCTGGGGAGCTTATGGTCATCACGTGTTTACAATCACTGGGGAAACTTCCCGGGGTCTTCCACCATTCATGCCCCCACCCACCACAGACACCACAGCCAATGGTACCGTCATCTCCTTTGGAGAGATTGTAGAGGTAAGGACCAGAAAGAAGAGGCCAGGCACGGGGTGAGGGGAGTTCAATTTTTTGCTGAGCGATTGAGTTGCAACTTTCACTTCCCAAAATATTTTCATTTCACAAGAAGAGCAGCTGACTAGACACTCCTCCTCTCTGTGTGTTCTGTGCAGGGCTTTGGAGGAGGACTTGCTGTGATTCCCTTCATGGGTCTGTTGGAGAGCATTGCTATTGCTAAAGCTTTTGGTAAGTGTCAATAGCCACCTAAGCAACATGGCTGTAGGAATGGAAGTGTCAGTCTGTCAGTTGATTACTCTATTACTTTGGTCCAAACTGAAATATCTCAAAAACTAATAGACGGTAGGGCTGCACAGTTAATTTAAATATTATCGAAAACAATATAGACACGTGTCATATCCAAATCGAAAAAGCTGCAGTCTTTTGATGAAGGGAAAATGTGTGAAAAAACAACATTATAATGAAGCAATGAAAGTCAAAGTCAAAGTTTAACATGACAACCATGTACATGCTCACATAATTTAGAAGTTAATGTTACACAGCAGTGTTTGTTCTGCAATGTGTTTCGAGGATAAAATATGAGCTACTTGTACTATGAGTGCTGGTAACCAGACGTCTCTCTCATAAAAAAGCAGAATATTGAGTTATAACCACTCTGATGTGAGTAAAGGTCTGTATGTTTATACTGTAATAGCCTGGTGTCGTTTTGAGGTGATTTATTAAAGGTAAACATAGTAAATCGCTGTGTGTAACACTGTTGCACTGGGGTGCGACACTACTTGGAGGCTGCGGATTTATCAACATATCACACACAATGCGCTGTATTCACTAAAGATCGTTAATATCTTTTTCTAGCTGTGTTCCAGCATAATCTGTTTACCAGGGACCACACGCAGATCATAACACCTACTGCGTCTAACTTCAGATGCACCTCTAGCCTTTCTGTTCTGGAACTGCAGTTTTTTGTGCTTGCTCTAATTAACAAATGTTAGCATGCTAACATTGTGAACATGGTAAACATTATAACTTTGTCTTTCTGAGCATGTTAGCATGGAGCTCAGAATTGCTAGCGTGACTCTAGATTTTTCAACTCCCTCAAGATGTTCATTTGAATTTATGTAAACCCAATTATTATTAGAATTTTAGACTTTATTTAAACATTTAATAAAACATGTTATGTCATGAGATTATTTTAATCATGATTTGAACTTCCTGTTTCTCCTCAGCCAGTCAGAACAACTACAGAATCGATGCCAACCAGGAGCTGCTGGCAATTGGTGTGACCAACATCATGGGCTCCTTTGTGTCAGCCTACCCTGTCACCGGCAGCTTTGGGAGGTTTGTGTGTGTTTGTGTGTGTGTGTGTGTGTGTGTGTGTGTGTGTGTGTGTGTGTAATATATTTACAGTGTCATGTTTTCTCTTCACATCCAGGACAGCTGTGAACTCTCAGACTGGTGTTTGCAGTCCAGCTGGAGGGATCGTCACCAGTAAGTCTTGACACTTTCAACTTTAACTGTATCTCTTCTGCCCTCTTGTGGCAGTCTGTGTTATCACATATTATCCCCACTGCACTCATATCTTTGCTTCTTTGTCCCACTCTATCTCCTCTCTTGGGATATCTAAATGTTGTCATGGAGTTCAGAGGTAGGGGTGTTAAGGGAAACATCAAAAATTGTCTTTCAAAGACAACAATAATCTGAAACAGGCAGTCATGCCCCTTCCCCCACCGATCACATTCAAAGTTTATATTGCAGTACACCCGATTCTACTCTAAATTCAACAGACTGCCAATTGTGCTCTAATACCACCATCAAGTGGACACTCTGGCAAACATACCACATTAATAAAGTCAAGTATACAGTAATATTGTATACAAGCTAGATTTTTTCTCTATAATACGAGGTAGCCTATAAAAAATACAGATATTTATGCTGCCATAAATCAATATTATTTCTTAAGTTCAATTCAATCAATAGCTTATTATTTCTTAAACTTAATTCAGGTAGGTTGAGTGGGGAATAGTTTTCTCTCTTACAATGATAGTGTGCAGAGTTTCCCCTCAGAAACTGATGAAGTTGTAGCACCCAAGTTTAAATGCCTAAGACAGTCAAAATGAACATGTTGTCGGGGTATTTTCTGTCCTCCAAAGATGTACAAATTTGACTCATTAATGTGGATGCATGAGCATGAGAATTGTACATCCAAATAAGAGCATATTAGGCTACGCATTCTGCGCCATATGTCAGGGAGTGTTCATCAATGAAAATAAAATCAGAGATTTGATCAGAGATTGAAGTCCTGGTGTTGGAGATCCATGCAGGAAAATCTATCATTTAAACAGCAGTAGAATTAAGGGATCTATTAAAGCCAAGAAAAGAGGAAAACTAATAGGTGATGTTAATGCCGTGTCACCTGAGGGTTGTACTGTCACTGAAATAAAGAAGAAATGGTTTGATACGAGGGGTCAAGGTGAAGTCTCCATCATGAAGATGGACGTGGGAATGTGCCATATCAGGGGACGTGCATTCGAACACAGGATGTTCCCCTGGACAGTGACAGTAAACCTACATATGAAGAAATGGTATAAACAATGGCCAACAGGCCTGACAGTATAGGCAATTCAAATTAATGAAGATATCATTAGGCTATATGAATAAACTCATAATTATAATATAATCAGGGTGTAGTGGTAAATACAGAGGTGGGCAAACTGTGTGTTACCCACCTTGTTTCCCCTCACTGAGAAAAATAGATTAAAAAGAGATGAGTAAACTCTCAGTTCAAAGAGGTTGATAAACTGAGTTTACTTGGGTTTCTGCCCCACTATGCCCAGTCAAATAGGGTAATTTATATAATGAAATATACAATCCATCAGTGAAAAACAGTTTGGATAACAGCAGACTAATCGCAAATGACTCCTGCAGTTCAGTGTTTGTTGTGTTTGAACCTTAGAGAAAATTCAAAATACAAGAAAATTGGTTCTCCTAAATCACTCATACAAACCACTTAAAAGCTACCTTAAGGAGTTTTTAACAGGCAATGAAACATGATCAGTGAGAGGATTGGCTGTTTCTGTAAACAATCTCTCCTGCCATGTTGGATCCTCCTTGAAATCAAATGAAACAAGCCTGTGTTTACATTTTCCCTGGCAGAATTAGAGTGAGTAGTCAGTTAGCCAGTTAAAAAAGAGCAGGAAGAGATTTTTGTTTCAAAAACTTTCTGTCTGACAATATATTTTGTGGTTATTACAGAGGAAACACTTCCACTTTTGTCTCTTAAAGCAACACAATATTAAAGTTTCAAGCTTCAAGAATGAGTCTGTTCATATAAGTGCTTGTTACAAGAGGCTCATTGTCTGGACCAACAAAAAGCACAGATTAATACATCTGAATGACTTTTCCTCCTCTAGCTTTCTCTCTTTCTCTCTTGTATTTCTCTTTGTATTTATTTTCTCTCTTGTCAGTTCTGCTGAGTGCACATTTTTCTTAAATTGTAATGAAGGATTTTCTCTAAATTTCACCTTGTTCTTCCAGGTATTATAGTGTTGCTTTCGCTGGCGTTCCTCATGCCGGCCTTCTACTACATCCCCAAAGCCTCTCTAGCTGCTGTTATCATCTGTGCAGTCGCTCCCATGGTGGATTACCGTATTGTGGCGAGGATGTGGAGGATACGCAGTAGGTGTCTGCTCAGTTTGTCACTGAAGTGTGTATCTGTTTGCTTAACTGTGGAGCTCACGCTCTCATATCGTCCACAGAGCTGGACCTGCTGCCTTTCATGGTGACTTTCCTGATGAGCTTCTGGCAGGTGCAGTACGGCATCTTAGGAGGTATAGCTGCATCTGGAGCCCTGCTGCTGTATCACATGGCAAGACCGCAGATAAAGGTACCATTATACTGTGTGACAATAGTCAACTGTAAAACATTTTGGGTTCATTTGCATAAAGAGATAAACACCAGTCTTAAAATGAATCAACCAACACCACTTTGATATTTCCTGGATTACACACAAAAGCATCATTTAGGAAAATAAATAAAAACAGAGGTATGAAAATGAACGCCTCTGATGTACCCAGCACACAAATGTTGTTTTCTTTGTTTCCTGTAAAGGTACGTTAGTCATTTGCTTGTGTGGAGGCTTTGTTACTGGATATGAGTACTATTACTGAAAGTACTTTGCATGCATCCTGATGTTCGGATCAGCCTTTAACCAGCAAAAGCTGCACAGACTAAATTAGTTAAATTAGAAGATAGTGTGCTTCTTGTTGTCTAAAACACACTCCACTGTTTGATGATGGCTTAAAATAGCCAGAAATCTGTCATTTTCCGACATGTTTTGCAAACTGCATCTTGTAATGAAATCTGATCTTATGAGGTTGAGGCTGACTGCTGGGAGGCTGTTCAGAAAACACTGGAAATGCTCCCATTGTATTCAGTGATGGACTTAGACAATATGATGATGTATACTATGAGACAGTAGCTACAGTATTTAGCAACTGTAGTAGATTTTTCTACAGTGTTTCATACTCATTTAATAAAATCTCATTGTGTTAATTCTTTGTAAAAGCACCAGTAGTATCCATATCTCCTGTCTTTAACTGACAGTCACGTGGAGCTATTTCCAGTGCAGCTCAGCAGAGTTTGGATAAATATGATTGTCTCTCTAAAAGTTAATTATTAGGGCTTTTTTTTAGATAAATGTGACATTTGACCCAGCAGTCACATCTGTCTCAGGAAAGAGTAACTCTGCCACTTTTTGCATTAACTCAACAGGGTAATATCTCTAACTCCACCTCTCTGTCTGACTGTGAATTCACAGACTGAAGTAGAATAAAGATGATGAAGTTTGAGCATAACCATAACTGAGTGAAACCACAAGGCCAAAAGGCTGCTGGTGTCTATGGGGCAAGAGTAACAGTGTGTGGCTGTTGTGTGCAGGTGTCTGATCACGGTGTCCTGGTGATGGAGTTGGACAGTGGACTCAGTTTTCCTGCCACTGAGTATCTCAGCCACATCATACACACTCGGGCTCTGCAGGGTAAGCATTTGTTGATCTTTATGTAGAGGACACTTACATAGTGTGTGGTGATCTGGTCTTGTTTAGCCACCTCCTCTCATTCATTTTCTTTCTCTCCCCCAGCGTCTCCTCCGCGGTCAGTGATCCTGGATTGCCACCATGTCAGCATCATAGATTACTCAGTGATCAGCGAACTCACTGACCTGCTGAATCAGTTCAAACTGCGTGAAGTGCGACTCATATTTTCCAGATTGCAGGTACAACCTTCAGCCCTCACCCACTCACAGACATTTATTATGCTTCCACGCTGGCAACAGCCCGCTGATGAACTGATTAGATTTTGGTGGTCAAAGATCAAAGGTCAAGGTCAGTGTAAACTCATGTCCATCCTGTTCTTGTGAACGCAATATTCCATGAACACCTGGATGGAATTTTATTACATCTGGCACAAATGTCCACTTGGACTCAAGGATAAAGT
The DNA here is from genome assembly GCA_027495735.1 of Lutjanus campechanus. Lineage (NCBI taxonomy): Eukaryota > Metazoa > Chordata > Actinopteri > Lutjaniformes > Lutjanidae > Lutjanus > Lutjanus campechanus. Next base: position 9,600 of record JAJHUR010079294.1, read on the forward strand.
CATTCTTACTTTTAGGTGATTAAACACTAATGACAACATATTTATATAAATCATCAACATAAACCACCACACACTGAACTGAGTTACTGTGATTTTATTAGGAGCAAACAACACGTTCTGCCCGTGGTTTCTTCAGGTTTGCTAAACAGAATCACATGAGCATCCACAGGTGTGCTAAACATGCACGGGTCACATGACTAATTATTACAGTTATTTCACTTTTCTTTTTCAACATTTTTTCTTTAACATTCTTCAAAAACATTTTTCAAGGATAATTTTCAGTTAGTCATTTTATAAAGATCACTAAGCAAACCAAGATTCATAAAGAGTTACAAGAATAATATGTGATTTAACCTCATACCATTATGCAGCTGACTGAGTTGAAGATTTTAGAGACAGACTGCAGGTCCTTCTTCTGTCCCTCTACACTGTTAGATGGAAAGGGGGAGTGACAGGGAAGTGACAAAGGACCTAGTGGCACATCTCTCCCTATGCTCAGACATGGCATTTCTTGCTTACTTCTCTCCTCATATGTCTTTTCACACATGAAAAAGCACAACATGGACACGTTAACAAGGTTAAAAACATGATTTCCTCTTGAGGGGGTCTTTAAAATCGTCACTACAGATATTATATGAGTCTGGACAGACTGAGCACTGATGGAGTGCAGATTATTGGTACATTTGTTCATTCAGAATTTCAAATTATAAAGCTTTTTGTCTGTGTAGGTTCTCAGTCATCCAGGTCATGGTATCCGTAGCAAGGTTTGTTGTAGGCAACTGGACTTCATAGAGTTATTGAAGTTATTGAAGTCAGAACTGAAGAAGCCTCTTGGATGAGAGGCGAAACGTCTTCAATAACTCTATGAAGTCCAGTTGCCTACAACAAACCTTGCTACGTATAAAGCTTTTTGTTTGAGGCTAGAATTCAGAAAAAAAAAACAAAAAAAACCATGTTCTTCTTCTGCTTTTTCCTTGTGTTCTCACTCACTCACTCTGTCTTCCTTCCCACATTTAGCCCTCTGTTCTGGAGGTTCTCCTAGCAGCTGATCTGCAGGGCTTCACATATACAGACAGTGTGGAGGCAGCACTGCTGATGACTGATGCAAAAACTGTCCAGTCACCAACTGAAGAGGAGATGTTTGATGCAGGACCAGTGCAATATAGCAACAACACTCATGAGTGATGTTTATGATCTGGGATTCTCCGGCTGTTATGAAGTTGAAAAGAGATGAACTACCTCCAACAACTGATTCACTGGCTGTCAGCAGTTCGACGACTGCCAGTGGCCGAGTGATGACTCTCTTTGTCCCGTCAGAGGAAAGCGTTGCACTAAACTTTGTGTCTACTAAAGTTGGCTTTGATTGTGGTTTATCTGAGATTACAACACTACATACATTGCCTCTGTGCAACAACATTGGACCGGAAGTCTGTTTCTTTGTTTTATGGCATTTTATATGTTTTTGAGAGACACGGTGTATTTTGTATGAATG
>JAJHUR010079295.1:0-28802 GCA_027495735.1 Lutjanus campechanus
TTAAGAGAAGCTCCCATTCAAGAATAGAAAAGTACATAAGCACAGAGAAACAAGACAACAGAAAATATTTACATTCATCTACAGTATATAGCAGAGACAGAGCAGAGCAGTAATCTAACCAAATATATACAAATAAGAATTATGAAAACAATATGTACCATATTCTCAGTATATCACAACAACACATAAATGTCAAAACAGCAATATTTATATTGGAAAAATGAAAATAAATAAAAATAATGGAATAACTGTAAGAATTATGTACAAAATGTACATTAAGCTACAATATAAAATGGTGTAAATAATGATACTGTGTGTATTGCCCAGCTGAGTTATTGAACAAATTAGTGTAATGCCAAGACAGTATTGCACAGTTGAATTATTGCATAAAGAATGGATTCACTGGTGTCTTTTGCATCATAAGACCAAAACACACTAAAGGCACCTGATGCTCATGTTTTGAAGTACACCCGTTGTTCTGAATGGCAGAACACACTGAAAGCATCTTGATACGTGTCAAACTGCCTTAACGCTCGCTCCCCAAACTTGTTTCAATTTTGGGGCATCAAATGAGGACCAGAGCCTTTTTTCTGCAGCTGCAGTGTGTGTTTGGAGAGAATTAAATGTAATAAAAAGGCACAGATGTGAAGAGTGTTGTTAAAATACTGTGACCACGATATCATGACGTTTTCCTGTACTGCTTTATTCTTGTTGCTTATCATCCTATAATTATGTAGTGTGGGCTAATAGACTGCATGCATCAACACATCAAATATTTACCAGTCCAGTTTGTGTTGAGTCCTCCGGAAGCCAATTAGTAGACCATTAAGCTTGAGAGTAATCTCTTACACACAGTCCCCAAAGATCAAGCATGAACTTGCATGTTCTAATAAAAATAGTTGATCTAAATATTTTGAAACATTAGTTGTAATCCCCAGCAGGTTACAGGTTAATATTAAAGTCATGAGTCATATTAGGAGATATACATATAGGATAAATGTGGAAATCTCCAAGGGATGTGCTCTCATACCCAGTGGCAAACTGGCACATCATCCCACCCTTAAAAACAATCCCAGGGCTGGTGGTTCCATCCCCAACCCCACATGTCAAAGTGTCCCTGTGCAAGACACTGAACCACTCATTGCTACAAAGTGTGTGTGTGTGTATGTGAGTTTAATGTTAGTCTTTTTGGACAAAAGCATTAAGACAAATAAGCAAATAAATGCAGGAGGATCCCACAGGCCGGCGCAACGTCAGTGATAAAACTGTTAATAACTGGTTTCATTACAAACCACCAGCTAAACAGTCACATTTAGAGACATTTGTTCTGCATTATCCTCACAGGTCAGATTTGTAAGTACAATCATTTTACAGGCAGAGCGAGAATACCAGTGTCCATGTAACAGTGCAGAGTGACTCATACCTGCAATGGAACAATAATTTGCTTCTTTAATGTGACAAATACTGTCATCTTAAGGATGTGTAATTTCAAAACATTTCTGTGGATTACTTGAACTTTAGAATTTAACATAGAAGTTCCATCTACAGCAGGAACGCAAAATTAGTACAATCCACCACCCACATGCTGGTAAAATATGCAAGTGGCCAGGAGATTTGCTTTTGCATTGACCAGCCAACAAACAGTGGTAATTTGAGGAAAAGTGAGGGAGTGCTGCACTGGGTGAAAAAAGTAGTACCGGCACTGCAAAAGATGAAAAAAAAAATCTTGTGCTCTTCAAGGTTGAGGCCAAAAATGAGATGGAAATAAAACAAACAGTGACTGTCCAGCTTACTGACAATCAAAGTGTAAAGTAATGGATGACATTCTGGAATGATCTGAGGCTCTCTGATGATGAATTTAAAAAATCCTGTATTTACCTGCTGGAAGCTTCCCCACACTCTCTCTGTCCATGTGTGACTTTTAACATATGTAGATATGATGTACCTACAGCTGTCGACAGCCCGAGTACACAGGGCAAAAGAAGGAACAATGCAGATGTGGCAGGTTTTACTGAACCTGAAAATCTTGTAGCTTGAACTTCAGCTGGAAGGCATTGTTGTTGTTTGTGTTTGTTAGTTTGTTTTTTCTTTTCTTCTTTTTCAATCTACTCCCTTTCACTGTTATCTCTTTTTTATTCTTTAATAAATAAATAAAACTAAAAACAACAACAAAAAATCCTATATTAATTTGTGGATACACAAATGTGTTTCGACTCAACCAAGTCGGGCACAAAGTGCCAATGAGGAACAGGTGTTGTATAACTATTAATCAGGTGTTCAGGTGACCTAGTCACCTGAAAAACAAATGCACAAGACTTAACAACAGAGATGTACAAAAGTGTAAACTTTATAGTAAAACCCAAGTGGACTTCCATACAAAGACTGAAAATGGATGGTGACAGTAATTCCAAATTAAGAATAATGCATATAGCCCCTGCAAAATGAAGGAGCTTATAATGAGTCAACCTTATAAAATGTGTAAAAGTACAGTGTCAAAGGTAATAATGACATCAGTAGGATCATTTATTTAGTGGCTGGTAAAATCTGAATATTCAGTAGTCATTTGGCTGGTAAACAAAGAACTAACTTCAAAACTCTAAGGTGTGATTTACGTCTTGTTTCATGAGGGGCTTTCTTGCATTTCCAAAACATTGCTATCAGTCTCCATTTTTGAAAATGGAAAGCAACAACATGAGAATAAGAGTCAGAAAACAGTTTGTGTCTTTGTTGCATTGCATTCTGGTCTATTTCCAGCTCCTGTGGGGGTAAATTGGTCTCTTTACTCTTCTCAGTTGTTTTTTTTTTCTTGTGTGATTGTTGAACTTGAATGCAAAACGGTGGCTTGAGAAAAAAGCTCTTACTGTTTGATTCTGGGCGACTGACAAAACGTGATGTTGATGTTTTCAGTGAAACTATTCCTGTTAACAGAGTCCTTTGTTGCTGCTGTCTGTTTGTGACCAGTTATCCACAGGAAGAAGAGAAACAACAACAAAAGCTGAAGTTTTTTGGGTTGATTTTTTTCTCTTTAAATATCAAACCCACTCTGGTTTTCTCTGGCTGGATCAGGTTGACCTTTGCTTTGATTATTTACTGCCTGTAGGGGAAACCGGCTGTGGCTTTGATCAGTAGCTCTTGTCTCAGACGCCTGGGCCTGTTTTATTTACTCTGCAGAGCCGCACTGCAGGTGTGCAGGACTCTTCCACGGCGCCCGCTGCGAGCTGGCCGACAACCCGTGCGCCTCCCAGCCATGTGCCAACGGCAGGGTGTGTGTACCCAAGGCTCAAGGTTATGTGTGCAACTGTTCGCTGGACAACGCTGATGCACGGTAAACACACATACACACACACACACACACATACACATATTATTTCTTCATTTTTTTTAATCAGTGATGTATTTTTAACCTTTTCTTTAATTGCATGCTATAGTTCAGTCATTCCCAAGCACTGGTTCAGGGCCCACAGGTGGGTCACAGGACATTTTATTTGGGTCGCCAAATAAATAAGACTATGTAAGAAATTTAGTGGTATCTTAATTATATTATTATAATTCAGTAGTCTAAAATGTTCTATATTGTTTTGCATATGTTTGCAATAACATGCATCAAGATTAGGGCCGCAGATAATTTATTGCCAATCAATCTCTCCATTAAATTCACAGTTAATCAATCAGTTGTTGGTGAAAATGGTGAAAAATGTTGATCTGGCAATAATTTCCCCTAATAATGATTTCCACTAATCGATTAGTTGTTTGGTCCATAAAATGTCAGAAAATATCAATTAGTGTTTGCTGAAGTCCAAGATGACGTCCTCACGTGTCTTTCACTGACATTTTATAGACGTTCCAGCTCTAGATTTTCAAAGTTAGTCGTTAGTCGAAAGTTAGTCGATTATTTTCTTGACTTATCGATCAATAGTGGTTTGTCTATAAAATTTCAGAAGATAGCAAAAAATGTTGATCAGTGTTTCCCGAGGTCCAAGATGATGTCCTCAAATGTCTGTTTTGTCCACAACTCAAAGATGTTCAGTTTACTGTCAGAGAGGAGTAAAGAAACCAGAAAATATTCACATTTAAGAAGCTGAAATCAGCTAGTTTTATTATTTTTTTCTTTAAAAATTACTCAAACTGATTTTCTGAATATGAAAATAGTTGACGTTAAAATTAATAAGATGTTCGATGTTCAAAATATTTCTTGAAAGCACAAAATTTCAGGATTGAGCACCTGCAGCGTCAGCCATCCTCAGTGCTGAAGTCGTTTATTATTGGTCAACAAATACTGCAATAGTTTATTACTTAAACTTTAAGTCACTGGTCAACTAAAAATGCCATATTTGCTGACAATAACGTCAGTGTTAATGTCACTATGGCCTCTGGTAGCATATCATTTGTATTATACAGGTTTTCTTAAAAGGGAAATTATAGATTGTTGGCCAACAAATTGGGTTTTTCCTCTGGCTCTTATCCATGATTTCAATTACTAATAACATGGCACAGTGCTGCTTAAAGCTGCTGGAGCTTTGTTTCCACTCCATTTCTTTATGACACACTTTATGCTGACGTAAAATAATGGCTGCATGCAGCACTTAACAAAATACCACATGTACCAGCAGCAATGCGAACAATACAGACTGATTAAACACATATTTCACACGGCATGTAGTGGCTGACTCCAGATTGTTATGGTTCTCTGCCCACACTTGAAAGAGAAAAAGTTTGTCACAGCATCTGTGCTGACAGCAGATCTACAGAGGAGAGCAGCACGTTAACAGAGCAGCGGCTTCACTGTATATACAGGATGCATGCAGGCATATAGGGATGAGAAGTGACAAGATTTTATTGACTGATGTTTCTCCGCCATGCTTCCCTCTTGTTTTAAGTTCCCAGCAGTGTAAGGAGGAGTTTGACATTGTTGTTTATCGATGTGCAACTGTCAGAAAAACATGCTCGCATTGATAAATACAATTCAGATGGATTTGGCAGTTTGGAACTGGTTCTCGATTCCTGATTCCCAGGCAGCACTTCTCCCTCCTGTGTGTCCATACCAGGACACAAGTTGGAAATGAACAGTTTCAACAAATTTTTTTGAAAGAAAATATAAGACTGAATCGTGCAGTTATTACTCACAGTTTACAGACCAACTGTCATTTTTACCTTCACATACAAAGCAGATAAATCTGGATAGACTTTTTAATAAACTGATCGTCTGATGCTCGTGTGTTTTGAACAATATATATATTTATATATGTTATATATATATTTTTATGCCTCTGCGCCAGCAATAGCTATGGCCAGAGGCCTTATGTTTTTGGGTTGTCCATCCTAATCCTGTGAATGCAATATCTCAAGAACTCCTGGAGGGAATTTCCCCAAATTTGGCAAGAACATCCATTTGTACTTGAAAACAAACTGATTGGATTTTGGATGTCAAAGGTTACTGTGACCTCACTAAGCAGATTTTTGGCCATAACTCAATAATTCATACCGTAATTATGACAAAATTTCACACAAATGTCTAACAGGACGCAATGGTGAAATGATGACATCTTATATCCAAAAGGTCAAAGGTCAACTTCACTGTGACATCATAATGTTCAGCTCTTTATCAGTCTTCTGTCCTCTTCTGTAAAAATAGTCTCTCAAGTTCTCACTGGAAATTATTCACAGGAATCACACGTGTCAATATAGTGAGAACTCCCATTTCATCAAAAACTGCACTTAATAACTTTTATTGAATCCCTCTAAAGTCTTCACTACATGTGAGTTTGGATGGTAATTCTAGTTAACAACACTGCAATTTCCAAGAACTGTAATGTGCAATAAACCAGATTTCCCTTTAACATTTTGTAGACTAAATAATTTATCAAATAGGCCTAATTCAAAACAATTACCTGCAGCTGCAACTCTCCCAAATGTATTGTGGTTAAACATATCACGTCACTCACACAATCATAATTAGGTACACAAAGGTATTATCATGATTCCAACAAGGCCAACCAGCACAACCCTCATTATATGTGGCATCACTTGTACTGAAGCACACACACAGTCCATAAAACCGTGCATGGCCTCGAATTTGCATGCGTATGTGATTGAACACACTCTATAACACACACATTGTTGCATGCACACAGTCACACACTTTATTCATCAACCTGCAGCTCACTGTATTCCACTCACACCTCCAACGGCCGACGAAGAGAACAGTCACGTTCAAATGAAATTACTGCAGCATTTGCATATTCCTCCTTTCATTAAGGCCGCCTGTGGAATAGCGTCTCTCCTTGCGGTCTCCCAGTGGCCCGTGTTCCAGGTAGAGTTTTGATTAAGTCAGTGAATGAAAAATGACCACCGGAGGATCGTAATTGCACAAAGTGGAAGTTTGCTGTGCCACTTGTAAAACACACAGAGAGATGCTTTATCACGCTGCGAATATTTTCTGACGCGTTCTCATAATTATCTTAACATCTGCATCATATTGTAATCAGTCTGTGCAGCCGATAGCAGCACATACAACATCGTCTGCTTGAACGGATACAATTGATTCTTGTGGACGGCGTTTAATCAAAATATCCAGTACAAAGAAAAATACAGACTTGACAACTCAGTTAATCAAAAAACTTTCCAAACTCCCAGTCCAAGAAAAAATCCTGAATGCTGTATTTTATTCTGTAACTGCTGGAATATACTTCAGTGCTGTACAGCGAGGGAATTCAACACCTGGGAAATGAGCGGGTAAAGCTGAACAACAGGCAGTTTTATGTAAAACAAAATGATAGGTTTTGTCAGTATCACAGCAGCAGCGGCACTTAGCAATCAGAGTTCTGCCAGTGGGTCCTCAGGGTCGTGTTTTGTGCCTGGGCCTGGAAGATGGAAGCTTTCAGTATCATCAGCCAAATTTAACCTTCACTCCCGGGCCAAGGTGGCATCCTTTGTGCTGCTCTTCACTGTAGCGCTCTTGTTCACACTCCATATTCACAGACACAGCGATCCACAGCAGGCTGGTCATAAACACTGACTGTTCAGAGAGAAACTGCTTGAATTTTAGCCACAGTCTGGACAATTCTATGAGCTGCACAGTCCAAGTGATGATGCAAAAATGCGCATGCATGTTGCTTCTGTCTATAATTTCCAACTTTTAATCCTGAATCATGTTTTAATTTCAGATGAAGGATGAGTTGATTTCTGTGTAGCCTGACAAAAATAATCAACTACTTTCAGGCCTTTTAAAGCTTTTTCTGAATTTTATCATTAGCCAAGCTCTTCACTGCATTTCACTACCTTTTACAGATTTATCAGTATATTCATATTGACCTGTATGAAAAATGCATCAGTTTGACTGATGTTTATTGCTTGAAACTTACCAAGCATAATAAATGTCACATGTTAACTGCGAGTATTTTAATTTTTAATGTCAATATGCAAACTGTATGCATGATACTACACTGAGAAGCTAACAGGCTGAATGTTACATACTATTTGTTAGAATGTTAACATGCTAAAGCTATCAGGCTAGCATAATAATTGCTACATCCAAAACGTCAACATTTTAAAGCTACATTATGTGACATTTCCACATAAAAATTGTTTTAAAATGCTAAACCCGTGGTATATATTTTGTTGAAGTGTGCTTTTCCAAAGCTGGTCAAACCCAGAGAAATCTTAAGTTTATTGAAGGTAATACCTCTGTTAGCATACTAACAGTACTCTGCTATTGTTCTGACAGCCTGTAGCTTAAAAAAACAAACAAAAAAACAAAAAAACTAGCTACTATCCCTGCAGTAACACATTAACACTAAAAACTGCAGGGAGAGTGTGTACTGTCAAAGCAATGGGTGTTTGTTTCCAGGATAATGGGCTGTTGGACAAATGAGCTTTTGATGGAGACCTGAGCCAAATACGGTCAATTTGAGCCACCAGCCCAAAGTGTTGGTAAATGATGACCTGGGAATGAAACAGAACAATATCCTTCTCCAGAATCACTTACAGCCCCTTAACTAGTAGCTCAAAGATCCACATTTTTTGTTTTTTAATGTGTGATGAGCATAACAGCCTCAAGAGGCTGCTAACATGCTTGTTTTAGTCCTTATTAAACGTAGGATTTGGAGTAGAGGACAGACAGTGCCAGGGGGGTCAAGTTACATTGTCCTGCATCCTCCAAATATCATTACACTACATGCAAACTACAAAAATCATTCCTGTCATCATCTAATGTCCTAAATCCATCTTCCTTTACTCTTATAGGTGTCACAATCAGATAGAGGTCTGTTCGCCCAACCCGTGTGCTGAAGGCTTTGATTGTAAAGTCACTGACGGCTTCATCCACTGCGACCCGCTGCCTCTGGTGAGTCACAACAACATGTAATGATTTTATTTACTGCTGTTTTGAAGTTCTTTAAAATAGCACAGAATTTGTAGGTTTTGAAATAACTATTGAGGGAATTGCCACTTAACATCGAAAAGTAAATTATACTTAATCCATCATCCATTTTTCCTGTCTGTCTATCAGGTATCTTCATCGATTGGCTATATGGAAATCATAGAGATTGGTGCCAGCGTGCTCGGATTACTCTGCTTGGTTGCCATCTTTGTTTGTGTAAGGAAACGCTATGTTCAGCAGAAGAAGAAGAAGCCTGTCTGTGTGCAGGACTCTAATGGGTAAGAGCAAATTTGTGTCTAAAATGAAGTTCAAAAGTTTCAAACTTATTCCATCAGTCCTGATTATATTTTAAGACAAAAATACATTGACAGAGCATTAAAACAACTTATAACAACTTTTCCAACCGCAGAAAGAGCAAGATTCATCCTGCAGCTCTCCTGACTTTCTGCACTGTGTATTGTTTTAAAGCTTTTGTGCATCCAGTGGACATCCAAACAGGAAGGAGCTGACTAGGAGGAGCAAGAAAGTTGAGGATTTAATTCCAATCCGAAACAGACTTTCTTCAATTATACAAGTGTGGAGAAACTTTCTCTCCCTTGGAAACATGTTTTACTTGGAACACAGCAGGCTAAAAATTGATCGTCCCCCCAATTTTTAAAACATTTCTTCCATTCTCGTCCAGCATCCCAAACATCTGGTAAAAGGGCCAAGTATGTACTAAACTAGCAGACAGGTACATAACACTGACACTCTGTATTAATTTTCACAAACAACTGTGTCTCCAGCAGTCACAAAGCAGCACGATCATCCATTTGGAATCATGTTTCTGTCCAGATTTTTGTAAACAGACACAACAAACCAAATAAAAGAAGCTAGTTCATAAAGGAGGCATGAATTTGGGTATCTGTAATCACAAAGATTGACATTTAACTGAAACCAGCACATATTTTTTCACACCCGCAGCTACTTCCAGCCCAGTTTGGCCAAGAGCCTCAAAGCTGACAACCAGGAGGTCAACCCCATCGAGATGAGCTCATTGGTCGGTCCCATCAATGACCTCGACCACTCGCCGTTCAGGTCGCTTCGCCCAAGAAGCCAGATCAGTTCGTCAGGAGGTGGGGTTTCCTCTCCAAAGACGCAGGGGCCAGTTGTGTGCAGCGTTGCCCCCAACCTTCCTGCCAGGCCACCGTCCAGCTCCGACAACGACTCGATCAGGAAGAACCACTGGGATATGGACTACGAAGGTATTTATGTGTGTTTGTATTACTTTAGGATGATAAGCATTAGCACGAGGGACGTCACAATAGATGGAATTTAGCAGTCGATACCAATGCTAGTGAATTTCCACAAATTCTCTATATCTAATTTGATACCATGATAAAATACAAACACAAGAATAAAATTCATCCTTGTTTCCTGGAATAAAAACTCCAGGACAGAAGACAGAGGGGGAGATTTACTGAGCCTGCCACAAATCACTGTCAGGAGAGCAGGTTGCCATTTCTGGTTTGGTTCTGCTCAAATGTTAAGGCTGTTGCTTTTTCTCTCCCTCTTTTTCCCTTCTTATTTTGACAGTTAACTTTTACAGACTGGCAGGTCTGTATTTTATAACCTGTAGTTGCAGTGTGTAGAAAAAGAACAAGTCCACAGTTTCATGATTTAACCTAGTTTGTGCATCACTATTTTATGGAAGTGGAACAGTTGCTGCAGCTGCACATGTTGTTATCTTACACGTGTAGTTGTTGTTGTTCAGTCCTGGTAGGGGTTCTTCTCCGTCTCTGGCGTTTAACAGCAGACTACAGCACCTTTCAGCATTTATGCGGCTCTGTCATGTCCACAGGAATTGCATCTCCGGTACCTACGTAGTGCTAAAAAAAAATAAAGAAATAAATTTGAAAAAAGAGTACTGACACAACTTTGGTTCTCATGACAACTAATTAGCAGACTTTTTGTTTTAGCTTGGTTTCTTTCTTTATTTACTTTTTCAATGGATGTATTCACATGATTCACATAAAGACGAACAGTTCAGTAAACTCTTGATGTTGATCTTTTTATCGCTCGATCAACATATCAGCCAGGCCAGTACAGCAGGTGGCATTAGCTTATTTCAGATATATACACATATTGGTGCATATGTTGATCAATAAGAAACAAGATATTGCAGTGCAGAAATGCCAGCTGTCACCATTACTGTACATGTGTGACTTAAGACCTCTGACAAGTTGATTTTAATTGTTAAGTGTCCCATTAGGTAAATATCACTGCCACAGTTCTTTACAGAAGGAAATTTGAGGATCCTTATCAAAGAATGTGTCTGTCAGAGGGTTATGAAAAAAATTACATATAGATTTGATATATCATTAACCAATTTTTGAAACTACGAATGGTATAAATATCTGCCTCAAAATTCCTGTCTGGTTGATTTGTCATAATACCAGAATTCTATTCAATGCTATAATTTTAAAAAAATTCTCAAAAAGAGAAAAAAGTCTGAATGAGCACTTACATCATTTTTATAGCTTCAGTACTTTAGAAACTAATGGATATTGTATCATTTTAAACGCTTGGTACTGAAAAAGTGTTGAATTCACTTTGTTCCTACTGTGAGTAGCTTTGTGTCATTCAGCAGTACCTCAAACAATGAGTGCTTTTATCCTGCCTGCATACTGACATTTTCAATAAGTCATTTAGATTTTTTTTCATCTATGTGAACATAAAACTGAAAACAGAAAATCAGTATATTTCCTGTAATTAAGACACAAGATAACTGTACTGTCGCATCACTGTTAGCATTTTGTTAGCTGTGCAGTTCATTTCAAGTAAGTGATGAAAAAAAAATTTAATTGCAAGACTCTTTGAAAAATCACTTGGGAAAATGTCAACTGCACTGAAAAAAACATGTAAATGACGTGTAAGCTGAATCACCTCGGCATTTCCTGTCATGCTGCAAAGCCAGCGCACAGTAACACAAAAGGTCAGGAGAGGCTGAATTATTCAGTCATTCAAGGTCACTGTAAACAAGTATTTAATTGTCATGCGGAGTGGTGCATCATGGGAAACACCAGAACGCCTGTGGAGTCATCTGTCAACACACAACGCTGATTAAACTCTGGAAGATGAAACATTCATAGACGAGGCCGATTGGATGCGATAACATCAGGAAATAACAAAGTGATTTCTCTGTTTCATCTCTCAGCGTCTCTTTATTCTCCACTTTCTCTTTCTGCCGTTGATTCTCTCTCCTACCATCTCTATCGATCCTCTTTTTTGCTGTATGACTTTGTTCATATTCTGTCTCATTCTATATGCCAAATACCCTCCCTCATTCACTGCTGTCTTTTGCTCTTTTCTCCTGTCTCCCTCTCTACATATCTGCCTTTGTTTGGTCTCCCTCTGTTTTGCCCTTTGTAGTTCTTGCTTCTCACTCCCACATATTTTCTTTTAATCTTTTTCTCTCACCCCTTCTCTAAATCCTTCTTGTTGGGCCTCATGCGAGAGCCCCTCACATGATTTGTTAAGTGAGATGTGTTTGAATTGAAACTGGTGTATCCAGTGTAAATAGAAAGAATGATAAAATGGATCACACTACAGTAATTAATCATAATTAAGGTTATAAATGCATCTTCACTGTTCACATTTGAATATATATCCAGTGGTACTTTTTTTTTTGGTACTTTACTCTCTCTGTAATAACAAAATGTTATTATTTTAGGGCATTATATTATTTATTTTGAACATTTTACACACTGAAATCCATCTTACAACCTGCAGCCTGTCAGTCCATCACCAGGACATTTACCGCTATTGTTTGTGTCAGAGGAAACACTGTGATATCCTTCCTGTTGTTGTCACTACCATAGTAATTGCACACTAATATTTCCCCATGAATAGTCTGCAATTCACATTCCAACAGTTTCATACTAAGGTTTTGGGTTAGGGTCAGTAGGGTCACCTAAATTTCAGATGCAGCCAGTGGCTGAGAGTTTGCTAACACCAGAAAAATGCTAAGCTAATATCCACCAAGGAAGTGAAAAAAGCCCAGTTATCTACAGCAACTTGTCTAAGGTTGGAGGGTTCAAAGTTGGCTCTGGCTGCAGATGTGCAGCACACCTAATGTTACCTGCACCTGCTGTGGGGGCTTTCAGGCTATCAGACACAATATACTCTTCAGCTTTTAGATATATTTTGTGTCTTTCATCAGGTTAGACATGTTGTCCTCACTAGGAATGCACCGATACCAATACTGACATCGGGTACTGTTCCCATGTACTCATAAAACTACTACCCCACACCTGATACTACGTCACGAAAAACAGCGGCTCAACACAAGTAAATTGATAAAACACCTAAAAAACCAACACGACACAGACTTCAAGAAGTGTGGTTAACAATGGCACATAGGAACTAATTAGCTCTTAAACAAGAGGGACAAGAAGAAGAAACTTAAATACTACACATGTAAATGTGTCATTCAAATACTCCACTACACTACACTTAAGTGCTGTAAATGATAAATTAATTATTACATTTAACACCATTTGTAACAGTAAACTTAATTCTGAAAGTCCTTAATAATGTTGTGGAATTATTCCTACTGAAATATATCAAGTACAAATTACCCAAAAATATAATGTGTATAGTAACTATGATTACAGTAGCAACAGGAAACAACAACAATTAATGAGGAACATCTGATGAAAATAAAACTCATATCAGTACTCAATATCGGCAAGTACCCAAATGTAAGTACTTGTACATGGTCTGAAAAAAGTGGTATTTGTACATCCCCAGCCATCGCCAGCTTTGCATTCTGCATTAAAAATACTGCAGCAAGTGTTGTCTGTATCAGGTTCTGAACAGTATAACCACACTTTCGGCTCACTGTTGACCCTGACTCACTGTGACTTGAGCAACGTCGCTCTGTCTCTTTTTCACTCTCTCAACCGGATTTAACATGAATCGGTACTTTGCAGTACTGATGTAATTCAGATTGTGCCCCCAAAAGTGAGGGGCTGCAGGCTCCCATCTAGTGCTGCTGTGTTTTACACTAACTGCATGCATGCATCTTGTTTATACACGCAGGCCCAGGACTTCACCCTCCACGAAGTGCAGTTCTTCTTTTTAATCTTGGGTCATATTTTTGTGAACGAATAAAACTGTGAACAGAGTGACACAGATAACTTTAAATATCACTTTGGGGCACTCATTTCGTTAACAACCCTATGAAAAGGTGGCATTCATCACATTCATCATCAAATTTACGAGTTTGTGCATTTAGGAGGGACTGCTGAATCTGACTTGGAACACACAAGCAACCCTCAGATGAATACAGTGAATTCTTGCGCGAGTCTCATTGTCCATCTACCATATACCACATTCCCCTTCTTTCATTTCTGCCAATCTTTCGCTTCTTCTCCCACATTCACTGTCTTTTTCACTTTTTTCTCTGCCATACTCTTTCTCCTTGTTCTCCACCCTTCTCTCTTCGCTTGTCCCTCCCTCTGTCCCCCCTGGTCTATTTGTCTCATTCTCCTTCCTTCTATCACACTCACTCAATTTCTTTCTCCTCTTTTGTTCTTCTGTCATGCTCTCGCTCTCTGTGTCCTCCTCGCCTTTCTCACATTCTGTCTCTCTCGCCTTTTGTGTGCATTTTTTTTTTTTTTATGTAAGAAATCAATACAGCAGAGCTGTGACTCATACATCCACTGCTATGTTCTGGAGACAGATGAAGAGAGGCAGATCAGGCGTTCGTCATGCCATCGCTCCCCAGGCAACGCCCGCCTGGCAGGTCATTCATCTGCTTGACCTTATCACAGTGAATAAAGGACACATTCCTGTAGTTCTTCACTTGTTATCCAGACTCCCTGTTAGAGGGGACGGCAGCTGAATCCTCTACACTTGGCTTTTGGTTCCCCCTGTGACCCTGGTGTTCCATCCAAATCATTTATGGCTCCTGATCACACATGTTCTGATGCTCAAAATCACTTCAAAATTCTTGGATAAAGATTGTATCTCTGTAAAAAAAGGGTTAGGGGTTACATATAAAAGAGAGTATTTGTCTTCTATCACCAGCACCATTATTAAATTGGTGACAAAACATCAAATGACAGAGTCCCATAAAACTGTCAGAAATCATGAGACCATTTATGACTATCAAATATTAAGATGGTAAAATGACACGGTGCTGGGGAGCAAGAGAAGCAAAAAGAGAATGTACAAGCAAAAACTAAGATTTGGTTTTGTTTCAAAGAAGAATACGTTTGTAGAAAGTAATAATTTTCATAAAGACTGTCAACAATAAAATATTAATAGCTCTGTTGTCACTGTGAGCTCAAGGCCTCCAATAAGCTGCTTTGTTTAAAACCCTCCAAAACTGAAATTTCACTTACTTGCCAGAAGATGATATTTTCATTGTTGCATTTTATAAACAAGGAAAAAAGATGTGAAAAGTTAAAGGATGAGGTTGGTGCTATTCTATATTTGTCTTACTGTCACCAAATGTCATAAAAAACACCAAAACCAACAATGTTAGCAGCCCCAAGCCTACTGAATTCATAATAATAATGCATGCTTCACAAAGAGATAAACAAAACACAATCAAATTAAATAAAACTGTGTATAAAGAGCATGAAAAGGGATTAACTTCAAACAGAAATGAAAGCTTTTCAAAGACATAAATCTTCACAAACAGGTCATGAATACAAAGTTTACTATTTTGAAAAAGGAGAAGACATAGAAATTTCGTAACACAGCTGGTCACTGTAGTTTATAACAAAAACAGGAGGAAATAGTGTAGTTGTTGGGGACTACGTGGCGGATTAATCCACATTTGGTGCTCCAGTGGGTATTTGGGGCACCAGGATGGTGTGTGTGTGGAACTGAGGTGAAATTAAGTTGTGTGTGTGTGTGTGTTCAACGTAATGAAGGAACATGTCAGATAGTGCAACAGTGTGGCTCATGGATGTGAACAACAGTGGAGCTGGATGGCACTGAGGAAGAATATGTGTCAGGCTTAGACCATATCTCTAGAGGAACGTGCCTCAGTCATGGCAGGCAGTAATTTACAGGTTGCACATCTTCAGTAGAGGTTGACCAGTTGGGCTGTATGACCTAAAATTTATATCACTGTATAATTTGTGGCATGTGCGATAACAGTATTATGGTACATTTGTTTTTCTTAAAATTCCAATATAATATCTGTCCCTCTAGGAATTTGCAATCTAAACAGTTAATGCAAATTCAACCAATCCCTGTGAATTCTGCGTAACTTTACAATTGTGTCGACTCACCACAACTATTCTGCAAATTCAACCAATCGTTTTAGTTCCAGCAATCATAGCAGTTCCCCACACTAAAATCATTCCTGTACATCTCAGTGAACCAACTCTGTTTTTTGATCTACTATTTTGTTGTATTTTAATTTTTTTGTCATGAGCACTGAAAAGAACATCATTGTTATTGACATTCATCAGTGCTCTGTGCACTTTAGATCATTTTGTACTTGTTTTGAGTTTGAGCTTTTGCTTCTTTCTCCTGTGGAATAACCCCTAACTGAACCTCTTCATTTACATCCAAAAAATATTTTGTTTGGATTTTTGTAATCTTGAGCCTTTTGTTGAGGTTGTTTAGAACACACAGAACAGTGTATGGTTTCATTCTCCCTGGAACAAGCCATCTTTGATTTTTAAAGAATTATACAAAGAATTTTAAGCTGCAGCAATTTCCAAAAAAACCTGTGAAATCCTGGAGGGACGATTTTTAAATTTCACATCGCAAAGAGGTATTTTAAGAACATTTAATGTGCTAAACTAGAATAATAAATAGAAAAAAAATACAAAACCTTTTCTCAAGTATATCAAGTATTACCACCACTGTAGTCTGATATAATTTCCAGATTATTGTTTTCTGCTCATTATCTGAATTCTTTAAAACAAGCTAAAAGTAAAGTTGTCTGTATGTGGTCTCTTAGTTTGTCATGTAAAAATGTGGCAATGCTCCAAAATAATCCTTTATTTTAACATTTCAGTGTACAGTAACTTCTGACACTGCAGCCTCTCCTCTGCTCTGTGTGTCCAGACTGAGCTCCACGACAAACCAAGCAAACACACAAAGTGAGCAGAGGGGCCGCAGTGCAGACAGTGAACAAGAAAGAAAACAATATTCAGTCCCTGCAGGAATTCACAGAAATGTCTGATTATACAGCAACTTTTCCAAAAAACTGCAATGTTTTTAGGCATGTTTTACAATGAAATTGTGGGACCAAGAGAATATTACAAAAGAAAGTTGCTATTTTTTCATATAATTAATTAAAAATCCAAGGCAACTTGTTCCAGGAAGAACAAAACCACAGTCTGTTCTGAGTGTTCTAACTAACCTCACCAAACAGGCTCAGGATTACAAAAATTATAAAAAAGAAATCTGTTTTATTTGTAAATGAAGACGTGCACCTGAGGGGTATTCCACACAGAAGAAAAATCTTTGTGGAGCTCAAACTCAACAACAGCACAAATTATTAAATAAAAGTGCAGAGAGTGTTGATAAATGTCAATAACCAAACAACAAATGTGTTCTTTTCAAATTTTATATTAAAATATATATGTATATGATTGTTTGATTGTTTGATTGATTGATTGATTGATTCTTTATTTTCGTGTCATGCACAAAAAGTGCCCAACCTCCATGGGTTTGTAAGACACCAAATACAGTTGCAGTGAACAAACATTTACCTTACAATACAAAATCACAGTCCATTTCATAGCTCGGTCTTAAACAGAGTATTCTGCCTTCTCTCCCAGGCCTGAGAAATAAAATCTGCCACAAAAAAGGTCCCCTTTCTAAAACACAACTCAAGTTTTGCATGCTCATCCAACCAAAAAAATTCAACATCAATAGAGGACATTTTAGTGAAAAGTGCATCCCTTAAATCCTCATAGGCAGGACAGCAAAACAAAAAGTGAACCTCATTCTCAATTTCATCAAGTTCACACAACAAACAGTCTTTCCTCTTCTGGAGTGGCATTAAACCTGCCAGTTTCTCTGGCCAATGGTAATGTTCCTGAACGTAACTGCGCACATAACAATCTTTGACCTTTGTTTAAATTATACTTCACGTAAGATTCTACTACTTTGGTTCTGATGCTGTAGTCTCTGTCTGTAGGCATTTCGGTGCAAATTTAAGTTTTACTAGTTTGATCTATTTTATTTACTTTATAAAACTTTTTGTGCAGCTATCTTGATTATTAATTTTTCAGTTGACTGCTGCTGGCAGCCCTCTGGACTTGTTTTAATACAATTTTGAAAACTTTTAATTAAACATATGCTGAAAGGCATTATTCTGCATTGACTCTCCATTGTCAAGGTTTTTCTTATCCTCCTTGACTACTTGTTAGAAAAGATGTATCTGACTTGTGACCAAAGTCGTGATTGCTCACAATCCCTCTGTTCAGGCAGAAGGACAAATTCATTTTCTGATGAAGACCAAAAACTGAAAGCCACAGTGATCTGTAGTTAAGACATGCAGAAAGGTACATACAGACTCAAACAGCAGCTTAACATGAAGACAATGGAGTAGAAGTGGTTAAATGCATGAGTGAAACATGGTCTCAATTAATAATGCAAGTCTCCAAAAATGTTTCACGGCACACTGTAGGGCTTTTGTAAAAATAAACTGGCTATTTTTTACATGGCAATATGTATTTTTCATAAAAGCTCGAATTGGTTTTGAGGGAGACTTGCATTTTATATTTCTGATTAATTTTGAGATCTTATTCCACCCATGCAATGACCACTTCACAACATCAAGTGCGACTTAATTTCAGCTCTCAAATCAGATTTCTGCTTTTGCCCTTGGTTCACCCCTCTTGAACCTTTCAGCTACAGAAAGGATAGAGAATTTAATTAACAAACCTTGATTTTTCTTTTCAAGGCTGTTTGAATACCAATTTTTTTTTGGGCGGGTGACTTGAAGCGTACATTGTTAGAGGGAAAATGCTGGTGAATATAAATGCATTTTTTGCTAAATTGTACATCCCTAGTTCTTAAATCTTTCCGGCTCAGCAGCCAACAAAAAACTGAAGTGAGCCCCCTGCTGCAGGCTTAAAAACGTTTGTGGGGAATTTTGACACTAATTATGATTTTTAGTTTCTCTTTTACGCACCGTTTCACTGGTTAATTGAAGGGAGAGGCCCAGAGGCTGCAGACATTCATCCCTTCACAGGTAAAATGAAAAGGCCATAACAAATACAAACATTATATTTGCATAGTAGTCTATTCTATTCACATTTCACAAGGCCTTGAGTTACTTTTCAGGACATTGTACTCCCACTAGGACCTGAGTTTGAAAAAAAAACAGCTTCAGGTAAAAAAGTTACCTCTAAGTAGAGCTTACTTTGGTATAAAAAGACTCATATAAAGGGAACAAAGTAATTCTGCCATTTATTATCAATATTGCAGCCCACAGCAGTGATCCAAGACTTACCCCTCTGTTCTCTGACGCTTTAGAAATAGAGCCACTCAAGTTCTGAACCACTTTCTGAAGTGTGGAAATAAAGTTTGAGTCAGAGCTGAATCTCCGTTTAGAGAGGTATTTAGATTTAAAGGATAGGTTCGGAATTTTTCAAGACTATTTAAGTACAAAAGTGGTCACTGTAACAATTCCTCCTGTCCATGTTGGTCCTAAAGATCTTAATGAGACTTCATTGTAAGAGATGGGGGACAAAATCCCCACTGATATGATTATGTCTTTGGTTTTTTGTGTAATACCAACAGCTAAAGTATTTTTTAATGTTAAGGTACTCACACCTCTTGGTTAAAGGGATAGTTCGGATTATTTGAAGTGGGCTTGTATTTGCTGCTAATTTGCTGTTGCAAATAATTGAGTCACAGACCACAGAAGAAGAATGATTAGCGAAGACTGAGACAACACAGTAACATACAGCACATATGGGCATGTGACAAGTGCATTAAAATAGATTTGTAAAAACAATCTGAATCTTTTAAGTTAACAAAGTGCTTCTTCCATTAATCAACCATGTTTCAGTTGTCTGTTCTTTCAGCATAAGAAAATAAACTGCTCTTGTTCTTAACTACTTATTGAACTGTGCACAGTGTGGAAATAACAAGCGAGGATTTAGAGACTGAGCTGAATGTTGAATCCATTTGATGTCTATTAAGTCTGCAGAGCGAGATTTAAAGATGCTGCCAGTTTTTCATCTCTTTAGCCTGGAAACATTTTCATCAGTGTGCATATACTTTGACTTTATCTCCTTTTATATGCCTCTCTTTCTCTCCCTCGTTATCTACCTACCTCTCTCTTCTATCTCCCTTTCACACTCTCTTTCATTCACTCCATCTTTCACTCACTCTCTCTACTCTTGAAGTCTTTGCCTGCTTCTTTCTCTTTTTTCTCTGTCATTTTCACTTGTTTGTCTCTCACCCCTTCATTTCCTCCCTCCATCTTTTACTCTCAGTTTTTTTGTGTATATTTTTCCTCCACCGTCCATCTTTCAGACCTACCTCTATGTAGCTCACTTTCTCTCTGTTTTTGGTCTTATTTCCACTCTCTCCTTTTAACTCCTTCTGCCACTTTGTCTCACTTTCCCTTTCTCTTTCACAATAAGAGCAGCTGGGAGTCTGTTTAGTATTCTTGGTACCTCAAGCGACAGCAGGAGACTTTTCTCATGTCATTTTGTTTGAACAAACTGTATAATGTGTCTGCCTTTTTAGTTTGAGATTGCAAGGATGAGGGGTGGAAATTTGAAGAGGAAATCCTCAAGAATCCTCATTTTGTTTTCAGATTTTGCCTCCCATCTCTTCTGCTAGGCGCTCAGCGCTGCAGGGTGCTCACAGTCAGTTGAACAGCAGCGGGAGCTGAGCTGTAACGCCTCCCTCCTTTGGATTTTTACTCCTGATTATAATTATTACTCTATTGTTATTTCTGCTGTTATTTTGTTGGGCCACAGTGGCTAATGGAGACACACATTATTCTGTAAAGATGAATGAACTAGCAATGGCCAATCAGTATTCTTTGGGTACTGTTCAACAATTATTCCTCTGCTACGCACACCACACCATAGAGAGACCCGTGTACACACAGCAGCAACACACACATGAATTTCACACAAGCTGGAGCTGAGGGCCACACTGGCTTCCATATATAAACGAAGTAGCACCTACTCTTATTTTATTGTTGCTTCAAACGAGGCTTAACATCCACACAGTGTCTCTTAGCTGTCGCCCAGCATTACACAGTTGGTGCGACAGTGTCCAAGCCTCTGTGAACAGCCATGTTAGCAACACAGTGGTGCCAAATTCAATGGGATAATTAATACTAAAACAACACAAAACACAGAAAAACTTACAGCTTTCCAGTTTGAAGTTGGGTCACAACAGCTGTAAATGTCTCAAAACAATTATTCAGTTACCAAAATAGTTGGATAATAATTCAATAGTCATTGCTGCTATTTTGAAAAATAGTTTAAAAACTGCCTAATAATTTCAATTTCTCAAGCCAACGTCTTATTGGCTGTCACCGCTGACCAAACTTTCAAACCCCAAAGAAGTTTCAGATTTCCCAAATCGATTCAATTTGATTCACAAATCAGTATCGATTCAGTGTCACTCTGGTTGAGGATATTTCAGCTAGAATACCAGTTTTGCTTGGACATGAAAGAGATTCTTAGAGAACTAATGATGTTAATTGTACAAGGAGCCCTCTAACCAGCTGCATTATTAAAAATATTGTTTTCATTAAGAATTGATCCCAAAGTAGTTACGTTAATCATGTACTTTTTATTGAACATGACCTGACCAACACATTAAAATTAGCTAAATCTCACGCTACGAGATCTTACACTATGCAATCTGGCACCAAAAGCTGATCACGTGAGAGTAACAGTTAAAACTGCAGGCTGTACTACACATCTGTGGGAGCAAAGACATATATTAAAAGATCAATGTGGGGATTTTATGAATCAATAGTGGACCAGGCAAAGAAAAATCAATTAATATTTTTTTAACCCCAGCTCTAGCTACAATGATATAAAACACAAGGCAAATAGTCACATTAGAGAAGCTGCAACAAGTGGATGTTGGGCATTTTTTAATGAAAAATCACAAGCATTACTCAGTATTACTCAATTATCAAAAAGGTTGCAGATTATTTTTCTGTCTATTGGTGTGTCAGTAAGTTCAAGAGCCAATAGCATGTTTACTGCTTCTCTCACTGACAAAGAACAATATTGTGTGCAGAGATAATGCTCTGAAAGGGAAAATAACAAAAGTATGAATCACTGCAAGGTCATCAACAAGCTTTGTCATCCATGATCAAACTCTTCACCTGTCACACACTCCTCTTATTAAACTTGCAGAAGAGGATTAAAAAGGTCTACTGGGTGTAACTTCTTATTCAGGGACAGCACATTGACAAGGACTTAATTTATCATTAAATAAGTGTTTCAAGGTTAGCGAAATATGTGATTAAGTGTAAAGAGCACACAGAGGGATGTACAAAAGGCTACAGGAGCTTATCATCAAGGTTACCCTTGAATTGTAAATTGATTATAATTCTGTTGATCCTAGAAGAGATTAATCTGCTTTTGCAGTCATTAGAAGTCTGGATCAGTCATTTGTCTTAAATATTTCAGTAAATGTGGTGACTTTAGGACACTGAGCTTTCTTTTGACATCTCCCCTCCTCCTGTTCCACTAATCAAACCCACAGTGAAGGATTTAATATGCAAATAGTCAAATCTTTTTAAACCCCTCGGCTTTCTCAAATCCATCCAGACAGCAACAACCGTCCCAGTGTTTATTAGTATTAATCTTTCAATGATGGTAAGCGTTGATTAGAGTTGTTTGCTCAGTCTGAGAGCTGACCTGACTCTGTGGCAGCTATGCACAACTGTAACTGGTGAATTTTTCTCTGTGGTGGGTGTAGACTGGCATACAGTGATTTCTATGGTTTTTTTTTAAGCAGGGTAAAATGTTTGACCTAAAATGCATTCTGTTGCTCTATGTGTAGATTATGAGGTTGTGCAAAGTAGGGATGTGTGCGATTACTCCTCTAATTGATAAAGTTGTTACCCTCACTTGTTGGCACCAGAATACCCAAACCCGTCTGGTCCCATTGGGTTTGGGCACAGATCTCAAGCTATAGTATAGAAGTACCAATATAAGTTTGAGATAACTTATATTTTTGCATAGTTTTTCCTCCAAACAGCAATGATAAGTTTCTTTTTTCAGTCATAAAATACGTAGCATTTACTGAGCAACAGATAAACCAGTAAATCTTAACAACATGGATTTTGACCACATCTGTTGTATCTGTCCTCTCTCCTCAGTCTATCCAGCAGACCCTGACTACTACGGCCGTCCAGCAGTCCAGGAGTTCCCCCAGTTTGACATCGTGGAGGACACATACTCCACCTCCACCATGGACTCGCGGAGGAACTCTCGATTTGGTGGCTTCCCATTCCCACTGGAGCGCTGTGACCGTCGCGCTCCCCTACCACCCTGCTACAGCAACCAGAACCTGGACGACTTCCTGGGTCCCGACGGGCTTCCTCTCCCCAGCTCCCAGTGTCCCAACGAGTACACCGCCATCAGCTACTACCCCACCCAGCACACCCGAAGCCTCGATAACGTCTCGGGAGGCTACAAGAGACTCAGCATGCGTCTGAGCGTGGCTATGCCATCGTACGCAGAGCAGGCTAGTCCGCCGCCTGCACCAAACCCCGCCCAGCCTCAAACGAGACCAGCAGGACAGAACCCGCGCAGCTACGACGGCTCGAGTATGGTGGAGAGCGATTACGGGAGCTGTGAGGAGGTGATGTTTTAAGGCGAAGTTTTGGTTTGAAGCCTTTTGTGGCAAATTGCGTCCTTTCAAGTGATTATTCACTTTCAGTTTCATATGGGAACATAAACAGTGCAAGTAACTCCATTCTAAGGCAGCTTTGTGTAGAAGTACACTTCTCAGATGAGACTCTAACTAACAGTAGCTCAGCAGCCTCTCAGTGTGAGATCTGAGTCTTTTTTTCTCTTTGATGGAGATGAAAGCACCATGTGAAACAATAGTTCAGATGTCTTTCATTTGTTTGACTTTTTGAAAGTGGTGTAGTCTTGCTGTGCCAGACCAGATGAGGGTGAATCAGGACTCCTCGGTTGCCTCCGCTGAAGAAGTTCAGCAGAAGTTCATCCCTTTGTCAAAGAGACGCCGCCGAGAGCACTCGTTAACTTGTTAAGGTTGTAAAATTATGAACAGTATTACTAACTTGACTGGAAAAAATCTAAATCAGGCAAAAGCCAAGACTTTTTTTGCAACATGGGAGAAACTGGCTCTCAGAAGAGGAATCTGCTTTCGAAACATGTCCAAAAAACTGTTGCAACCTCCTGGATTTCACTTCTGGAACACTTGTCTAACAAGCCGACCACTTTGAAAACATCAGTCTCAGCGCTGCCAAACACTGATAACAGTATGTTTACTATGCACCATATGATGTGATTGAACATGCCACTGCAGACAGGAGGAAAACTCAGTTGCCATGACAGTGGCCAGCGTGACATTCAGACACCAACGCTCATTCAGAAATGCCTTTCTGATGAAATCCTGATAAACAGCTTTGATTTGGCCTGGTGCATTGTATGAAAGGTAAATCTCCAACAGGGTTTATCATCCCATTCTGCGATTCTGTGTTTGTGCTCATGTGATTTAGTTGGTCATAAAAGAACTGCAAGAATGTCAGAAAAACACACAGGTTTAATGTGCGTCTAACGTCGGCCCGCTATTTCAAATCAAAAATGTCACATTTCACGCAGGATGAACATTTCATTGAACTCTTTAATCTGCTTACTGTTGTTTAATGTTGCTGTCTGTTACAATGAAGGGGGCTGGATCCTCAAAAAAAATGATGAAAGCCATAAACAAGAGGGACAAGGTGATGTTAGTTGTGAAATAGATGTATCTTATCTTTCAGTGTTGCTAGTATCGATGCTGTTTCCATTACTGTAAATTCTGTAGATTTGTCCTCATGGATTTTAATTAGTGTGAACTAGATTTCAGTATTTTCTTTGGAGGAGATGTTAATGTTTGTGATTAAGTTAAGCTCTGCACTGTTGCTGTCCTCGATGATAAAGGGAACACTTAATGTGGAGTAGTATTTTGCAGCAGTGAAGAAGTGTCTATGCAGCCATTTTAAATGGTGTAAATATGCAAGCCTCAGATAAAAGAAATGCTTGTTTTGGTCAGGAACTTGTTATGCAGAATGCAGCATATTAAAAAGTGAATGTGTTTTACTGACTGGTAGAGTCGATGTTCAGCCTGAACTGCATTTTCTAAAATCAACTGTTTGACAGTTGAGAGCCACAACACTCAATTAAATATCACTTCAAACTAAATTATAAATCATTTAGAGCAACAACTAATGACTGTCATTACTCTGGTTAAGCTGCAACTAGCAATTATTTGGCATTTTTGCATGAAAAATTAGTTCTTAAACAGTAATTGTTGGATTATTTTTCAGCTGATTGTCTAGAAAAATGAAAAATAATTAAAATGGCAACTACGGCTTGCTCCAAAATTTCTTATTTTAAGATTAAAAGGTATTTAATTCATCATCATCACTAAATGGAGATAAACAAGCATACATTCAAATTTGAGGAAGTGTTATCTGCACATTTGGTAATTTTACTTTAGAACAGGACTTTTCACTTTTTATTGTTGACCCCATAATCAGGTCAATCCAACATCAAGTGAATAATCATTTCAGGTCTCAAAGAATTTATTGAGTGTTTTCTAATTATGTCAGCTCACTAAGGGAAGCCGACTGTGGAAGCCATGGATTGTTCCCTTTAGTAAATCAAACAAACATACAGTATGACAGTCTGTGCACTTTGTTTAGATACAACACATACACATGTGAGCATAACAACCCGTGTCAGCATATGATTATACAGTCCAAACAACACAAAACCTTAATCAGGTGGTTTGTGAATTCCAGCGCAGACAGACGGCTACAAAGATCAGATATAAAAGACAAATCGGATTTTCCAGCTGTTTGGACAGTTTGTGTTTTGGCAAACGATGGAGCGCAGGGTGAATGTGTACACAGTGTTTACTGCTGCTGCCTCCATGTAAACGTGTTGGGGATGCAGATGATGCTTTTAATATCAAAGCTCGCATCGACTGAAGTTTTACACAGCTCTCAGAGGCTGCGGGGATAAACAAGTCATGAGGGCACTGCTCGTACTAGAAAAAGGCATGTGGGTGTTAACGGACATCAGGGCGATTCAGAGAGGGCTCGGCTGTCAGTCACAGAGAAAATGTTTTCACTGTAACTCTGTCATTACTTCTTAATGTCCTAACTCCCAGCTCTCTCACATCTGTCGCCATAATGGACTAACGTACACACTCTGCAAACAATACATGTTTAGTCACTGTTGTTTTTACTGCAGTGTTGCTGAGCTGCTGCTGAGTTTTGGCACTGTTTCTGACAAAGGAGGACTGAAGGAAATTAGGGTTTGGAAGCAGAATTTAGGATGCGTTAACAGAGACCTCCATGGCTTCCACTGTATGTGCAGTATCATGGAGTTTGACAGATTTCAGATGATCATCACTTCTTAAATTTGTTTATCTGGTACACACAGGACAGATCTTTCTTGTCTGAAATGGGAAATCTGTCTTCTAGCAAAGCATATTTTACAAACACAACAAGCAGGACTACACAAACAAAAAATGCCCAATTATCCAATCAGAGTATCCTGAAATATTATTGATGGAATACCTTGCTCATTTGCAGTCTTACTTAGTTGGGTGAGAAGATCAATATCAGTTTCATCTCTTCAAGTTCAATGAAGAAGACCTGTAGCTTTATGATGTGTATATTAAATTGGGAGTATCCATGTTGTACCAGAGAAGGGCTGTACCAAATGTCATTTTCTTTTCCATTCAAAGCTTCTTTTGAGGCATGTCTCCCTTCGTGTGCAGCAAGTCTGAGAGCAAACAGTTATAAACACCAGCAAATACGGATTGAAGCAGAATACTATAGATGAAAACATGTAAATTTGGAACTGATCACATTGTTTTGTTCGATAAATTTTGACTTATTCTAAGCTAATCTTTTGCAGTCACTACTGGAATCCAATTTTTACATATATTACTAATAATAGAAATACTAGGTTGAATATTTTAATTAATGAGGAGCCCTCCAAAAAAGGAGAAAAAGCTGCAAAGCATTCAAATTTTGATTTAGGATTTGTATATCAACATCATGAACAGAGCTTCAAACTGTTCAGTGCAGCCCTATATCATAGCAAGTAAGCCACTAATCTATTAAGCTTCTCAATGAGAATGGGACTTTTAAGATGATACTACAGCCTCTGGATCTTATTTGTCAGTAACATTTTCTCTTGATAATGGGTATCAGCATTTCAGTCAGATAAATCACTATCACTATAAGAAGCTGGCAGCTTCTGGAATCGATAAAATTGATTTACTGGTACATTGCCTCATAGTGCTGGCAACAGGCACATTATAATATCTACATATATAAATAGTAAAAATGATGTGATAAAGAAGTGGTTCCCAAACTTTCTAGCATGCCCCCCTTTCTGAAATTGACAAAAGTTTGTGCCCCACCCCAATATTTTTGTCAATTTATCAAATTGGAACTGATTAAAAAAAAAAAAAAAGGATTCAAATGTTTAATTTTAGTGAAATAAATGTTAGCACGATATTAAAATCTTGTTTGATTATTTCCCCTACATATATCATATTCATTCAACTTTGTTTCATTCTCTGTGTCCCCACTGGTCTTTCACACTCCCACTGTGGTTCCCAAACTGGGGGGCGCAGAACCACTGCTTTATGCTACAGACATCACAGTGATACTTCTGTATTGACTGGAAGAGACGAAACTGACACTGACTTCTCATCCAGCTCTTGCTAAGTGCAAATCAGCAGATTTCCAAAAAGAATTCCAGAGTATTCCTTTAAATGACCATGTCTAGAAGTTCAATGCAAATAAGACAAAAAGAAAAACACATTTTCCCAAAATTAAACAATAACACTAATCTCTTCTTGCTTAGCCAGAGACAACTTTAAAGTTTGAATAATAGAGAAAAAGCTCACAGCAATAACTTAATCTTTAAAAAAGATTGAGCCAACACAAATCATTGTCATGAAAAAATAAGAAAAGTTTGCACATTAAAAAAGCCTTTTGAAGTTAATATGCTGTGCTGAATCAAACTTCTGTTTTCCATCAGAAATTTGAGTGTTTCTGCTGCCTGTGTTGTGTCAGTCCAAACATTGTGACGCAATTTTGTGAGCAAGAACTGAGAATTTTTGAAGATCAGGGAAATCTTGTTGTATCATAACCAGAGGCGACTTTTAACCAGGCTGTTCCAGCTGCCTAAATGGGTTAACATGGGTTAATGTACGATGTCTGTTTATCACTGGTGGTTGAACTGTGACTGCTGTTTTGAAAAGAACATTTTTTTCAGTCCTTTGTACAAAAAAAGACTAATAATAATCTGCAGGTATAGTGTTGTACATACAGTCTGTATCTGTGTGTTGCTGTTGTAGGTTGTTGCTTGTGCAGGATATGACTTCACTTGAATGTAACTTACATTTGTTTTCATTCATAAAGTTTATTTTTGTATCAATGTGGGCCTCCCCATGTTTTGCTCTGTTGTTTCTCTGTGAGAGATTTTTATTAAGATTCTGTTTTTCTGTTTTGTTTTTCAATATTGTAAAGAGAATATGAATAAAGATATTATCTTCTATGAACACTGAGATATCAGACTTCTTGCTGTTTCATGTTTTCAGCATCTGCTAAAGTAGACGAGGTTTGTAAAAAAAACACATCTGTGGATTTCATCACCGTCTGGAAAGAAGTGAAAAAACTTAAAGCCTTCTCCAGACAGGATTAGTGTTATCACATGAAATCACGGGTAATTTGAATTTGCCCATGCACATTGGTGACGTGAGTCACACAGACAGTAATTTTCTGGGTTAGTCTCATCAACTGAGAGATTTACTGGGCCAAACAGTCTGAAGCCTGATCAACAGGTACTTTACAAAAAGTAGTTTAGATTCTGACAACAAGCAGTACTTAAATGTTACTTTGGATAAGTGAGGATTGAGACATTATATATACAGATATATATATACAGATATCTGAATGTGCCCATTACTGTTTCCAAGCAAACATTAAAGTAGAGAATAAGAATCTAACCACTAATGCTATTAAAGCATTTTCAGACTACAGTGGATGTGATATTTGATAGTA
Organism: Lutjanus campechanus; assembly: GCA_027495735.1. Lineage (NCBI taxonomy): Eukaryota > Metazoa > Chordata > Actinopteri > Lutjaniformes > Lutjanidae > Lutjanus > Lutjanus campechanus. Next base: position 28,659 of record JAJHUR010079295.1, read on the forward strand.
AAACAGGGAGAGAGGCTTAAGTAACTGTGCCCCTCCACTGTTACTGGCAACATCTTTTGTGACAAAAACTGCCATCAGAATCAACTGAAAGATGCTATACACACATAAAAATATATATACAGCGACCATAAGGACAGCACTAGT
>JAJHUR010079296.1:0-32195 GCA_027495735.1 Lutjanus campechanus
ACATCTTGTCCTCACCAGTCTTCTTTCTTCACATACTGTCCAGTGTTTTCATCCACAACATGGATCTTCACCATGGGGTGTGAGATCAGCAGGGCGTTCTTGAGACGATCTGTTCTGTGGATGTACACGCCCAGCACAAGGCTGTCATCAAATGTTGGTTGCTGTGGTTCTTCTGGCTCAGCTTCATTCTCCTCTTTGACAACTGAAAAATGGATATTTAAAAAAAAAGAACATGAAATTCGTCAACATGGTCCATTTTTAAAATGACTTCCTGACAATTAATATCCATTTACCATGTTTCTTCTTCTTCTTTTTCTTCTTCCCCCTGGATTCTGTTTCGTTTTCCAAATCAGCATCCTGGTCAGCGTCTTCATCTTGATCCCTAGTGGACAAAAAAAAAATCAAATCTTGCTGCTTCTGCTGCTAAAAACTGTAGCCTTTTAACAGCCACATAGGAAGGTGTCTGTGAAGGAGTTTGGTGGCAATGTTGGATTTCTGACAAAAATCGAAAATCTACATCAGTTAAATTACACATCATGCAGAGACAAATTACCCATTTTTGTGTAATTTTGGCATGAGGAATTGATTTGGAAGGTTACTGACATGATTTAAACAAGTTTAATATATTAAAATAAGATAAAAGTCCATAGAATTTCAACTAAAAATCTTGCAAAATATCTGTCTACATACATACAGACTATACAATCCACATGAGCTCTGGAATCAGACCCTTGGGACAATATTTTCAGTAGGGAACATCAAAATTTGTTCATCAGACACTTTGTAAAAATCATATCATATCAATATATCATATCTTACTAAAAAATAACAAAATCAGGATTTCTGCAGCATGATAAATACAATTTTTCTCCAAATCCCACTTGAAAGCTAATGCAATTTTATAACTAACATTAACTTCATAAGCCAATCAATTTTGACCTGTCAAAAATCATATTTAAGACATTTTAAGGCCTAAATTTCACATTGTTGAGTGTTAGTCTTTTTAAAGTACCCATGGAAACCCTGTAAATATATAAAACTTATTTAAAAGAAAGACACAAATCTATACCATATTAGTAGATATACACACCCTCCATCTGATTGTGTGATTACAGATTTCAGCTTTTTCTTTTTCTTCTTCCCAACATCATTGTTTAGTGTAACACTTTGGGAGATGAAACTCTCTTCATCAGTCTTGGCTCTTGTCTTCTTCAAAGTCCTCTGCTCCTCCTGTGCAATCTGCTGCTGGTATTCATGCAGCAGCTTGTCCTCTGCGTCCTCCACCTGACTCTCTGCCTTGGCCTCCGTAGCTCCTTTGCTTTTCCCCTTCTTACTTTTTCGCTTTGGTTCCTTTCCACCATCTACACCATCTGGCTCCAAAGCGATCTCAGACTTGGAAGCGTCTGCATCCTCCTGGATGTAACTTGAAGAGTCCTCAGGCACAGGGATGGAGGGAAGCTCCCTCTTACTTTTCCTCTTGCCTTTTGAAGTTTGAATCTCGTCTTGGTTTCTACTGTTGTTGATATTAACCTTTTCAGCCGTTTCCTTCTCTCTTCGCTTATTCTTGGTGTAGCGAGGGCTGCCCTGTTCGGGGTGATATGTGTTTTGGAGGATGGTCTCATCATCTTCTGTGTCCTTCTCAAGGTTAAGATTCTTTTTTAGATTCTGAAGCTAAAGGAAACATGGGAAAGGGAGAACAAAGAAATGTCAATAGATATGTTAGTATCTTGAACACACATCGATATTTATGGTTTGATGTGATGTTCTCCACCACCGCAGGCAGAACTACATGTATTAGAACACATACCACAATTGTCTCCTGAGCTTCAGTGTCTTTCTTCTTCTTCACCTTTTTCTTCTCTGATTCAGTGTACTTCTTGAACACTTCATTGAATCTTTCCCGGGTCTTTGCCCGCTCTTCACTCTCACCTGTAAGAAGGTTACACTATTAATGGCCAAAGTGGATGTGGGCTGGCTACATTGAGATCAGTTAAAACTACATGGTTGATTTATTGAATGGTACTTTAGTACAATTTTGAGGTAGTTCTATCTGTATTTTATTTCTACTCCACCACATTTTAGCTTTAAGCTGTTTTTTTTTTTACTTCACTATTATTGAAATTACAACACAGTGATAAAATATAGCCTACTACAGTTTTCAAATCACAGAAGGCACAATATGTTAAAAAGAAAAATGTGTGTTAAAACACTCATTTAAGTTAAATATCGTAGAGCTAAAGAGATGTCCTGGCCTACACATCATATTCTACAGGATTAAGAAAACATCTTAGTTTGATACAGATGCACACAAATTACACCATAAATGGACATTTAATGAAAATGAGAATACTGATGTAAAAATTATCATTCCCTTTTATGTCACAAATCATATCCCAATTGCAATATCAGTCAAAAATATTTCAATTAGATATTTTTTTCAAAATTTTTAAGCCCTAGCTCTGACCTGATCAAATCTAACTGACATCACTTACAACAATAGCAGAGCATTTAGCTCTTAAATTGTTCTTTTATTTTTTCTAATACAGCACATCCAATATTTACAAATATACTTCAGCTTTTACAGAGCATATTGCCTAAAAATACGAATAAATGCTTTGACATAATTTGTCAAATCAGATATTATAACTGATATTTATACTTCTGTCCAAAGTTGATCGCAGGACTTTTATTTGAATTTAACATTTTTACAATGAGTTTTTTTTTTTTACTATAAAGGATCCAAATATTTCTTCTACCACTGATGTACTGACGGGACACTCACCTGCTGGCATTCTCAAGCACCGTAATGTCTCTCATGCTGAGTGAAAGAGGAGAGTAATCCAGGGAGGAAGAGTTTTTTCATTCTAAAAATACAAAACAGAGATAACTTAGCTAATATGAACAACAAAATACCTGCTGGATCATACTTTGCTGAACTGTAACGTGCACAAGTAGTTTAGCAAACCGCTAAATGTTTCGTGCCATTTTAGCAATCCTGTTTTACTGTTTACGTGAGGCTCAAACAACCCTTGGAAAAACAACCTGTGTGAGAAGCTAACACTTAACGGCTCGTTACCGTTAGCTAAGTCAGTTAGCCTGCTAAGTGCTAACGTAAGCTAACCTTGTTGGTATTGTTGAATTAACGTCACTTCATTCGGTAAGGTGAGGTCTAGCTTCTTCAACGAACATTAAACAATAAACCAAATTCCACACGAACGTATTTAATAAGCTGGACAGGAGCTGACAAAGGCTAACGTGCGTGTATTTAACTTACTTGGCAGTGATTGTGCTGTCCTGCTACTTCAGCCAACAACGCTCAGACGGTTACCAAGTCAACAGGGGTGAACATGAGGGCGGAGCGTGACGACCATGTTCGTGACGTCCTGACGAAAACAACAAATCCGCCAATGAAATTTGAGCATAGAAGACTCGAAATTACGTAAGAATCTTCTTTCTCTTTCTCTGTCTCTTCTTTCTCCCTCTTTAAACATCAGATAATTTGATTTATATCATTTTAATTTAAATGCAAACGATAAACTTACAAAACTCAACAGAGTTTTATAAGTTTTGTTATTTATCATATCATATCAATTAATTGAGTTTAATACGTTTTATCATTTGAATTTAAATTTAAATTATATAAATCAAATTCTATAAATCTGACTTTTAAAGACAGCCAAAAAGGAAGAAGGAAAAAGATTCTTACACCAATATAAGAATAAAAACAATAGACCAATAAATGTGTAAAAGTGTGTGAAGAGTAAATGCTGACACCGGTGTTTAATATGATCATGATAAACTTAAGATAAATTTAGTAAAATTGATTAGAAAAGTAATATTGCACATGATGATATGAACGTAATTTGTTTGTTGTCAGTTGAAAATCCTTAGTAAAGCCTTGTTTGAATAAATACTTAATAATTATTTATTTAGCAATCTATGGTACAAGAATTTCCTTAATTAAGTTAATATCTTATTATTTTTCAGTGTTGGTTGAAAATCAGCAGATGTTAAAAAATAAAAATAAAAACATCGGTCCAATGCTGAAACAGGTGTTCTCATCACAGTTCATGTTCTCCAGCTGTAGCTGCTTTCTGCCAGCAGATGTGACCATTTCCATTGTTTCCCCCCCACACTGGATATGTATGGATGCAATATCTGAACATGTGATGTGAATACTTTCTTTCTGACTGACTTATTTTGCGAAATTTAAGTTAATTATAATCTAAAATTTAAATTATAATTTAAAATTTTGCTGTCATGCTAATGAGCGGGATCCAGGTGCTAGATTTCTTAGAATAATATATAAACAAACAGACATAAGAACAGTAGTGGAAACGCAAAAATGTAAATCCACTGTCGCTAAAATTAGTGGAGGCTTGCTCAGTTACTCTGATTTCTCAAAATAAACTATGTGTATTTATTTACCATGTGTATTCACTAATTTGCATTTTTAAACCTGATAAAATCATTATTTAACTTTAATTTATGTTGCACCAAACTTTTAAACTGGGTTAAAATTAAGATTCAAGCCTCTTTTTACACCTCATTTTAGATTTTACTCTAAAACCCAGATCAAATTTAGGTCTAATTTTGTTGGACTCTAAAGTCCAATTTTAACTGTGATCAAACATTAACTTTAAATTTACACCTCAGGAGGCGTTTTTAGTTAGCAAGCAAACAATATAACTTTTTAGCCAGCAGATTTTGTTAACCTTTTAGCTTTCTTGCAAACAGTATACTTTTCTGTTTTGTTTTTAGCTAGAGAGCAAACAATATAAATAAATAAAATATTTTTTTGTTTAGCTGAGCAGCATATCACTTTTGTTTTATTTTTTACTTTTTAGCTAGCTAGCGTGCAATGTTGCAGAGCAACTTAAGTTTAAGTTTTTGTTGGTGAGGAAGATTAGGTGGATAACTGAATATCTGGAGCTGTAAAAAGGAACGAAACCTGACCGTCAGGGACATGAAAATCTGAGTTTCACTTCCCCTTTGACTGGGTGTGAAACTCCAGACGTTTCAGATGATCAGTGGTGCAAAACTGAACCTCCTGCAACAGGTCACTGCTGCAACACAGTAATCTGTACACAGTCTAATTTGTTTGTTCACATACAGTAGTAAATCTCCTGCATCTTCACCCTGGAGTCCACTGATTATCAAAGTCAATTCAGGTTCAGATTCACTGCTGTTAAAATGGCAGAAATGACACACTAACACCTGCTTATCTTGTAAAACAGCAGTGTAGGAGGCTGTCCAGGTTTCTGCAAGTGTCAACTGAGATCAGCATCAACTCCTGAACTGACTTTACAGCCAACAGCAACAGACTTTGATACAATAGACTGAGTCACAGATGTCCTGCATGTCAATAAAGACCAATTACAATGTAAAAATGTTAGAGAAAGTTGTTAGTGAACTTGTTATAGAGTCATATCAGTCAAAGCAGTATCTCATCCTGAACGAAGAATAAAATTGTAGTTTACATGGTGTGAAACTTTCTATCTAAAAACTATCTAATGTGCAGAGAAGCACAACAGATATTCAAGTCATAATGTCCAGAGAGCTGTCTCTGTGTTTCTGCCACATAAAGATAAATGCTGCTCCCTTGTGTCCAAACAGGTAAATGTCAATTAATTTGAATCCTCGACACAAGTCCCTCCACATTTACTACAGTATATAGGAGAAAGATCCTCATACTCTTTCTAGTCATTTTGTGTCTGTATGTAATTGTTTTGAGTCTCTTGAAAGGTGTTTTGTGCTTTTTTGTGGTTGAGTTGTATACTTTTTTTCAGTTTGAATCTCTATATAACTGTTTTGTGTCTCTTCAAAGTCACTTCGACTTTGTTTTGCAACTTCTGAAATTGTATTATGTCTCCTTGTGGTCATTTTTTATGGTTGATTTGCATCTTCTGAAATTGTTACTGTCCTTTCTTGGTCATTTTGTGTTTCTTTGAAGTTGTTTTGCATCTGTTTTTTCTTTTTTTTTCATCTCTTTGTTGTTTTGTCTCTTTGCAGTTGTGTGCATCTCTTATTTTGTGTCTCTTTGTGGTCTGTGTTTTTTTTTGCATCTCTTTTGGTCGTTTGAATAATTTTGTCATTTGTTTTGCATCTTTGTGGTTGTTTTGGCTCTACTTTTGTCGTTTTGTGTCTCTTTGTGGTAATTTCACATCTTTTTGTACACATTTCTGTAATCATTTTGCTTTTCTTTGTGTCATTTTGCATCTCTCTGAAGCCGTTTTGTGTCTCTTAGTCGCTTTGTCAATTTTATTTCTTTACGGTTGTTTTGTCTCTTGAAGTCATGTTAAATGTCTTTGTTGTTTTGTCTTTTTGAAGTTGTTTGTATCGTGTCTTCTGTGTTTCTTTGTGGTTGTTTGTGGCATCTCTCTGTAGTTGTTTGGTGCCTCTTCATGGTCTGGTACATTTTGCTTCTCTTAAGTCATGGTGCTTTTCTTAGTGGTCATGTTGTGCGTCTCTTTGCATCTCTTTGTGTCAGTTTATAATTGTTATTATCTGTGGTTTTGTTTTGCATCTTTGTGTCAGATTGTAATTGTTTTTTTTGTCTCTTCGCTGTCATTTTGGATTCCTTTGTAGTTGCCTTTCCAACAGAAAATCTTAGCTGTCACTTCAAACAGAACCCCCCCCCTTCAGCCCCTGTGCCCTGTGGGTCCATTCAGTGATCCAGACACACGTGTACAGTATTTAGGTCCACCTTTAATAATAATTTACGTACTGTATGGATTTTATTCAGCGCCACAAGTTGTTGGTTTCATGATGAACAACAACACATTCACAACTCTGCAATCATTCATATTATATCCATAACTGGAATGTGTGTTCTGGTCAAACGCCACACAACAGTGTACTCCAGCCTGTTAACAGTATTTGCAAGTACTCAGTATTTGTGTCAACCTGTTGAATCAGTACCATACGAGCGGGCGTGACTGCATCATACATCTGTTAAAGGCACATTTAATAAACATTTTGAATTGCTTTGCAGTGATTGTCTAAACTTGCTTGAAATCTTTTTTTTTTATCTGATTGCAATCTCATTTGGTACTCCAAGCAGGTTAAAACAAACAATCATTTCCAAATACCGCTTGACTCAGGTCTGGCTCGAGTGTCTCAGGCTTGTCAATACATTTGATGGTTTGAGTCTTCAGTTCAGGGAACCGACGATGAATTGGTGAACAATAACAAGTTTGTCTTCGGCTGTGTTAGTTACAAATATAAAACAACGATATACATACTTTTTAAAAAGCCGTTAAAAAATACAGGACATCACCAATACATAATATACAAAAAAAAAAAGCAAAGTCTTCCTCCAGTTCAAAACATTCAGACAGACAGTTTCATACAGTATCTGTGTTGTACTCGCACCAACACACCGACAGTAAGGCATCTATTGCAAAAGGCAAAGCTAAAGACAAACAGAACACGTACAAGTAAAATCATAGAGATAGAAATGTGGATTTTAGGCACATTAAGCTCAAGGATTCAAGGCGATTTTTGATGCAGTAAACATCAGAGTGTTGAGATGGGTTTGCATAGTTTTGCAGAAGAGCCAGCAGAGAGAGTTTGATAGCAGAGGTGTGTGTTTTGATGCCCGGCAACACCCCAAAACTGCCACCAGAGGGTGGTAACGCTCAACAGAAAAGAACTGAACATTTTAATCTACTATTATAAAAAGTTTCATGTACAAAAAAACAGTTCAGTCCCGTTCCTTTTACTGGAATGATTTCATTTTTCTGTGAGACACAGAGTCCAACAAGGACACTGTTATGGCTTTTTTCCCCACTGCACAAAGACTGCACTGTCCAGTGCTGGGCCACAGTACAGCACAGTACTGGTACACTATAGTTTTCATGCCAATTTAAAAAAAACTATTGGACCCCGTCAGAATGCACATGTGTAACCATAGCAACAGCAGCCATAGAAAACCAGCTGCAAAGGTTCCAGCTGCTTCACACAGACCAACATTCAAGAATCCTCCTGATTTTCGAGTTTGCTCGTGTCACAAAACCTAAATATTTAAATATTTCCTTATTCACCAAAGTTAGAGCAAAACTAAAAATAAAGGCTGTGTCTGTCCACACTTTAAGACCTGATGTTGTTTTTGTTTTTTTTGAAGTTTTGAAGTAATTTACAGAGCAATTCAGGAGCAAGTGACTCCGTTACCACGGCAACAGGGTCAATCAGTCCTTTCTTTTAAGCTTTTTGAACAGGTTTTTTAGAGGAGACTCTTAGCTGGGAACTTTTATGCCGTGCTTCCATCGCATGATCCGGCTCGCATCGACTCTGCTCACTAGAGCTGAACTGTTCAGCACGACATTATTGAAATCGCAATGTGGCCAAGCGCAATATTCAAATTACAGGAGCTGCACTTTTTTTTTTTTTTCAAAGTAAAGATACGATAGGGGGTTTTGAGACAGGATGGGACATACAAAAGGAAAGGAAAAAAATCTGCACACCAAAGGAGCTCCCATTTGAACAATTTATTGGTGTGACGTTTAGGGAGCTCATCTAGTATGTGGATTTTTTTCCCTTTCCTTTTGTGTTTGGCACTTTGTGATCCAGTACCCAACCCTTAGGGATGTGCGTGTCTTTTTCACATTGCTTTTATAGGATAGGACATAGACATGAGTTTAGGAATTCCTTCTGTAATAATAAGAGAGGATTTCTCCTTTCTAAGTTAAGATTTAGGAACTTTGTGATTTTCTTTAGTTAGTGCCTTTTGGGGGGACTCCTAGGGGTAAGATAAGATCCTTTGTGAATGTGGTCCTTAATGTGCAAAGAGTCTTGAACCTTTGCAGCAGAGATCCTGTATTCCTGATATGCAGACTGCAGTACGGCTGCAACAAATACAAAACACAGTATGGCTTTGTGTGGCTTTAGAACAAGGCACAGAGGTGAGATTAATCTGGCATCAGCACAGAAACACTGAGAAGAGCAGAGGGGCGTTTTGTGACCCCCTGAAAACACACAAACACAAGCAGGTTGCTGATGGTCATCATACGTAGACCAGTTGATGATGATGGTTGGTTCGACTGGTTTTTGGTGTCATTGGCGTTAGCGCTTAATAGTCTTTAGAGACTGGGGTTTAGCGGTTGCTCCTCATGGCCTCCTTGGCTGCCAGGATGAGAGGGGTGAGGCTGGACAGAGGCTTGGCCAGCTTCAGGAATGGATGCTGCAGAAAGACAGATAAAAGAGAGCACACATGAAATATAACAAGTCAGAGAATGAACTCCATTTTCAGGACAAATAATGCTGTAACTCCAAATGTTTGTCATTTTACAAGCACATATTCCAAACATTCTGTGTTTCTTTGTCTTATGTGACTGTAAATTTAATATCTTTAGGGCTCATGGGCTCTAAGTTATTGTAATGGCAATTTTTCTAATATTTTCTGACATTTCTGACATTTTCTGACAAAAATGTAGCTAATAAATTGATAATAAAGCAGTCCTAATGTTTGGCATGCATTTCAGAGGGCTATATTTTCATATCGAGGCAGTATGAGTGCATCAGCCTCTTCTACCTGCAGCAGTTCTCTGCCTGATCCTCGTTTCTCCACGTCCATCTCCAGACAGCGGGACAGGAAGGATCTGAAGACAGGAGACAGCTTCTCTGGACTCTGCAGCTCAGGAGTCCCATTGGTGGCGATTAAATACAAAGCCTAAGACCAGAACAACAGCATGTAAGAAAATATCATCTTGAATGTGTCTGATATAATTCCTTCATACCCCTCTCTACCATCTGACAGATAAACAAATATGCCAAATTATGTTTTTTTTCCCAGACCTTTTGTTAATAATAATGATCAAATGTGACACTTAATTCCCTTAAGTTAGAAACAGTGAAAAAAATCAGAAAATAAACTATGGACTCTAGCTTTTCGTTAAGATTTATGATTATGATCTAAATCCTGGAAGTAAGAAATAGTTTTATATTTTAGTAGTTAGCTTAACACAAAGACTAGAAGCATGGGAAAACAGCTCGCCTTGTTCTGACCAAGAGTAACAAAATCTACCAACCTGCACCTCTAAAGCTCATTAACTGCTAAGCTAACCAGATGCTGATATAAAATATGATATGATATAAAAATGATACTGATCAACTCTACCAGAAATCAAATGCACCATAAATGTATTTCCCAAAATGTCCAACTATTCCTTTGAAAAGTATTAAAGATAGTAACGTGTGCAGCACCTTTTTACAGCTTGATATCTCAGTATCTGCTGTATAAACTATGCAAACACTCACCCTGAGAGGGTTCTCGTTGAGATACGGAGGCTCTCCCTCCACCATCTCTATGGCCATGATGCCCAGAGACCAAATGTCCACTTTGGGTCCGTAGGCTTTCCTGGTCACCACCTCAGGAGCCATCCAGTACGGGGTCCCCACCATGGTGCTGCGTTTGCTCTGCTCCGGGGTGATCTGGGCGCAGAAGCCGAAGTCGGCTGCAAAGAGAGAAAGAAACATCAGTTGAGATCAATTCGTTCATCGTCCTCACCGAAGATGAGATTAAGATTCAGTCGGTTATGTGTCTGTGGATGCATTCATGTTTGTGTGTGCTCTCCCTCACTGAGTTTGACCGATCCGTCCATCCCCAGCAACACGTTGTCACTCTTGATGTCTCTGTGGATCACCTGGTTGGCATGAAGGAACTCCAGAGCCTGGAGGACCTGCACACAGAGAGGGAGGAAGGTTAAGATCCCTCGAAAGTTAATGCACTGTGCACGCAAGAATTACAAACAAATATATAAAAACAATCTACACAGATTTTGTGATTACAAGCAACACTTAATTTATAGCTTTTGATTAAACTAATAGTTAAAGGTACTTTGTGGAGTTTTTAACCTCTAGCGGAGCTACGGAACAATTCAGGCATGAGACAACCAAAACAGGGACCCACTTGATGTGTGAAGTAATAAATCATGGCCAATAATTTCACCCTATTCAACTGACCTACAGGTGGTGCTAATGCACAAAAGAACACAGCAATGTGCCAGCAAAGGCAGGGAAGACAAGGAAGACTGCAAGCTAGCAAACTTTAACGTAAACAATGCAAGTTGAACACATTTAAAATGTTTTGCAGATGTTTTCTAAGGAAGAAAATGTATTCAACTCATTTAAATAATTATTTAAACCTACTACAAGGAGTTTTTAACTAGTTACAAAAAAGTCCCAGTGTAAGTTGTTTAGTTTTAGTTTAGTTTTTATTAGTTTCAGTTAAAAAAAAAAATCATAATAAGGGGGTAAATGAATAAAAGACAAGACATTCAGAATAGGCAACTGACTCACAGTCATGTAGACATTCCAGTCTAAATAAACATGAGCACCAGTGCCTCCGTTTGTTGTGTTAACCAAAAGACTAAAACAACACATCCTGTAAATGTTTTGTTTCATTTCAGTTAGTATCTAAGTACACAGGATAGTTTCAGTTATTTTCTTTTTTCTTTCTAAAGTCTACTTTTTATGTCTATTTTCAGTATTTCTAGTATTAAAAGTAGGACAAAAAATAAGTCAAATACAAATACAGGCCCTGGTCAATAAATGAGAGGATGTATGTGGTTTATGAGTCATATTGTATTAAAAATGCATCTGTTCCATTATTCTTTAAAATCACATTAGATCTACTGAGCCCTTCACTGGAAACGTGAGACTTTGACTGTGTGATACAGATGCTTTAATTGATTTTTTTCAACCACTTCTGTGAGCCAATTTCTCTGAAAACAATCCTACCTCTCTGCAGACGGCGGCGATCTGAGCCTCGTCCATGCACGTCTCCGTCACAACATCGGTTAGTGAGCCGCCAGCCAGGTACTCCATCACCACGAAAAGCTCGTCTCCTACCAGGAAACTGAAAATGCACAACAAACACAGTCGCAGTTACAAAGCAGTCGACTCACAGCTGGAGCTGTGGATGATGACTGTGGTCTGTAGTCAGTGTTACCTGTCTACAAAGTTGACGATGTTGGGGTTCTTCAGCTCCTTCATGACCAGAATCTCATTGATAATGAGCTCTTTCTTTGGCTGCTTCTGCAAGTTGATCTGTTTGATGGCCACCTGCAGAACACAACATCCTGTAAATGTAGCACCACTGATACACACAATCATTCTGGGTATCTGCAAGATACAACGTGTAATGCTACTTGTCTATATAGTTGGTATACTTTTAACTTATCTCCCAAAGATTTAAAGAAGCCAAGAGTAAAGACAGATAGATAAATTAGGTTTTTAGTCTGCGTTCTGAATAGAGAACTTTTTACAAAAGGAAAATAACGCCTCTGATAACTTCCCCTGGAAAAACACCTGCACTGAAACAAATACACCTTGTCCAAACTGCAAAAATGCTTCACCAGTCTGCTATAGGCTGACCTTAAAAGGCTGTAATTAAAAAAAACATAACACAGGATCAGTCCTTCAACCTACAGCGATTTCTTCTAGTTACTTTTATTGCTAAAATGTCCTGCCATGTAGTCAAAATTAACTGAGAGATTCCAGACTAATTCTTCAGGGTATATGAGTAAATTAATATAAAAAAAAATAAAATTCCAGGTAATCCCAGTAAACATATACTCCTTTCACCCTGCCTCTGCACTGAGGTCGTTTTTATTCGCAGCTCAGCTTCACTTCAACATGTAGTCGAGGGGACACAGATGTGATTTTTATAATAGCAAAAACATAAAATGAAGTAATCTCACCTCTTGTCCTGTGGCAACATCTATGGCTGTGTAAACTGTACCAGATGCACTGAAAGTCAAAAACAGTAAGAGGTGCAATAAAAGACATTTCCTTATTATTTTCTACTTTTGCAACTATTTTTTGCTTGTTCGTCCCACCCAGTTCAGGGTTGCTTAACCTTCCCCTTTTTGGGCAGTTTGGAACAACAACCTGTTAAACAGCCTCAGCCAAATTCCTGCCAAGTTTCATAATTACATTATCCTGAATTGTGACTCACCCCTGACCGATCTTCTCATAGCGAGTGTATTTCTTCTTAGGATCTCCAATACTGACAATAGTTCCTATGAATCATAGAAAAAAAAACCCCAAAAAAACAGTTAAGTCAGCACAACTGGAGCCAAAAATAGGCACGGCTCTGCCTGTGATGTGTCATTTCCACTGTGTGTTTAACATACTGAGTTTCTCCATGATCTCCTCATCGGTCATCTTGCCTCCCTTCTTCTTCTTGTCAGCTGCCTTCGAGGCGGCGTCCGCTTCTGGAGCTGGAATGGGGTCTATCACCGACCTCGTGTACACCTGACACGAAACAGGAAAGAAAACAATCATGAATAATGGCCTCGGGTGAGCATGCCCTCCTTATTTTTCACTGCCTGTAATAAGGTCTAAAAGTAAGGACAAAATGTCTAAAATCAAACGGTAAACTAGGTCAGAGATTCTCTTTCTCACGACAAGAGAAACATATGTCATAAAAATATTAAATATATAAAATAGAAATAAAAGAAAATATAAAATAGGCCTCATAAAAAAACAATAATAGGTCTTGCCTGGGACTTGAATATGACAGAGAGAGTGTTTCCATCATTAGGCTAACAGGTGATTTGTGGGTGAGGTGTGCTTGACTGGCATGAAAAAGATTTATAAATATATTTATTAAGAGGTACAAACTGTTTTTGAACTGCGAAGTCTTCTGTAAATGAATTAATAGAATATATATCATAACAATTAAATGAACAATAAGTCATTTCTGCCACTAGGGGTCTCTCCCACATTAAAACAATAACAAAAGATGTAGTTTGATGATGTCACAAAGTAGTGAAGGATTATGGGAGTTATTTCTTCACTTTTAAACAACCACCACAGCTGATGAAACTCTGACATAACCAGTGCTGGGCAATAATACGTATATTATTACTTTTCCCAGTAATAAGAAGTGTAAGAGACGACCAGAGAAGAGAAGAGAAGTTAACCAGCAGCTAACAGAAAACACACCGTTACTTTATATAAATTAGCAATTTCTCTGTGTCTGAACATTACTGGAAACATCTGCAACTCAGCAAAATATATAGCATGTCAACATTTTTAAATATTTAAATGCAGAAATGTTACATATTGTAGCTTTAAATCAATTAATCTGAAAAATTTTCATGGACTCCCTGACAAAGTGCCACGTACCTCTATTTGAGAACCACTGAACTAGGTGACAAAAACACAATCTTGTTATCTTGACTCACTGATTTTGTGTGTTCTGGCCGCGGTGCCACAATTGGAGGTGGTGTATCATCATCATCGTCGTCGTCTCCGTCCTTGCCACGTGATGGGGAGGTCACTGTACCCTGCTTGCCTGGCTGAACACACGAAGATTAAACAGAGTCTCGGTCAGAAACTGCAGAAAGTATTGAATGTAATGTTGTAAAATGTGAGTGGAAGTGATGAACGGAGGCGCTCACCGACTGTGAGTCTTTATCTGAAAGAGACAGTGAGGACAGATCAGTGAGTCTGTGCTGTTACGACACTGGATTTTTATTTAATCATCTGCTGAGTGAAGGAAAACTGACCTGAGGCGGAAAAACTGAGGTATTTCTGTTTTCCACTGGTGGAGTCGTAGAACTTCAGAATGTCGAGGACAGCCTGAGGATTCTGTTTCTGTTCTGATTTACTGATGTTGGAGGTTTGAAGGAGACGGGCCCACTGCTCCGGCATGCCCTGGACAAACACACACACGGTGAAAAACATATAAAGAGATCTGCCCATAAAACAAAGAAATAAGACAATGTGAGCACAGGTCATGCATCCAAATGGCACATGTGGAGCTCCTGTAGCCCGCTGTCAAGTTTAATCAGATAACTCTCGATAAGGAAGGCAAGAAGCGCACTTCCTAAAATGTCTAACTTTTCCTTTAACTCTTAATGGTGCCACACAGTTCAGTAAATCACTAGTTCTGAAACTATTATTTCTGAGGATTTCGGAATCACAGCTTGCTGGTGCAACACAAAGTCTGGTCTGTAAAATGTCACAAATGTGAACAAGCTCATTGCACAGTCAGATACTTACAGTGAACTCTCCAGTGACAGCATCAAAACCCACATGGATGGTGTGTTCAAAGTCTGAGGGGGAGGAGATCTCAGGCCTGTCCTTGTCCCGGTCCTTCTTTCTGCCGCCTACAGGAAAAGGTCAAGGGTCAGTGTGTTGGTCATCCATTGCAACATGTGTGTTTTTTTTCCACATATATGCATCAGTTCTTCATGTCTCTTACCTTTCTCTGAGGCAAACATGGAGATTATCTTGTTTCTGGACTTCCTCTCCTCTGGTACAGACGGCAGCGGCCGAGAGCTGTGATTGGCTGACTGGGAGTCCTTGGGTCCTCCTCCTTGGCTGCTCATCCTGACAGGGGGGGCGGGGGGCTTGTCCTCACACACTCCGCTGTCACACATCTACACACACGTGCACCTGCACAGACAGAATGTGATGCACAAATGACAATGCGGACGAGACACACAGCAAAGCTGCTGCACGCTCAATCACTGGCTCACTTCTTCCTGTTTTTTTTTCTATTTCACAATGCTAGTCAAAGCTTTTCTTGTTAGCCAAAAATGCTACTGAGAAACGAATCGAGCCTACATCACACAGAGAAACAAACAACTCAACAACACATGAATAAAAAACTCACACAGACCAAATTAATCCATCCATGCTGCGATCTGTGGATCAGCACCGACTTTTGGAGCAGAGGGAACAGAGAGCGTGAACAGGAAGCAGCGCTGAACGGGCAAAATGACGTGTTGAGTCTCGTTCAGTGTTACAAATGAATGAGGAAGGAAAGGAGGTAGAGAGACAGACACAGAGAGAGTGAGTGAGTGACTGAGAATGGTATGACAGCTGGAGTTAAAGGGACAGGAGTGAGGAAGGAGCTTGGATGGTGTGAAACCTCAGAAACATGATGCAGACCACAGTCAAGTACTGTGCATAGGAGAAATATTCCAGAGCTCGTACTTGATCCTAGTATGACCAATTCATGCTATTTCCTATTTAAACTCTCCTACATTTCAGGAGGAAATGTTCTACTTTTTACTCCACTAGATTTGCTTGAAAGCTGCAGTTGCAAACTACTTTTCAGATTTTGATTTTACATGAAAATATAGGCCTAAGCTATGAGAGGACAGACGTTTGCACTGGAGTCACGTGACTTGGACTCGAGTCACAGCTGTGAAGACTTTAGACTTGACTTGACAAAATCAAAATGTGTCACGTCTAGATTTAGATCTTATATCATCTTTAGATCTTAGATTTTAACACCAATGACTCTTGACTTCACTGAAACTTTTGACTTGAAAATATTTGATAGTATCTTGTGGAGCTGCAACGATTAGCTGATTAATCGGCTAGTTGTCAACTGTTTGATTAATTGCCAACTATTTTGAATATTTTCTGGTTTCTTTACTTCTCTATGGTAGCAAACTGAATATCTTTAGTTTGTGGACAAAACAATACATTTGACGATGTCAACTTGGGCTTTGACAAAGTGTGACTAACATTTTCTCCCCATTTTCTGACCAAACAACTGGTCGATTAATCGAGGAAATGATCAACAGATTAATCAATAACGAAAGTAATTGCTGGTTGCAGCACTAGCATGTTATTTAAATTTAAATTTCCTGAGTCAATTAACGTTAACACTCCTGTCAGCAAGGCGACACTTAATTCCCCAGATTGACTTTGTTGAAACCAAATAGGCCAGCATCCAATCAAGTTGCAGGAGAGAACCATGAAGAAGTAATGTTAATAAAATGATACCAAAGATAATTTTGTTTGGATACAAAACTATGAGGTGGTCAACAAAAAACAAACTGCAGCACGCAAAACATGCAAGTCAAAAATGATAATGGAGATACAACTACTTCCAACTTTGTTCAACAGTTGAAGTCACACAAAGAACGGTAAGTTGAGGCTAATATTAACATAGTTAGCGAGATCATGTTTAGCTAACATCGGCTTAACAGCTAAGTAACTTCAGTGAGGCTGGGAAGTAACTGTCCACTTGAGTGGAAAGACTTGAGTCTAACTTCTGTAAGACGCTTCAAAAATACAATGGTTGTTATATATTAAAAGAGTGGTTTCCAATCTTTTTGGCATGCGACCCATGACAAAACCCAGAGTCTAGGGTCCCTTTTGTAATATTTAAGATGTCTTTTGGGTTGCTAGAAGTTCAAACGAGACATTTCACCTCTAAACATTCACATGCAATATTTCACAAAAATAATAAATAAATGAATACAGATTTAGTCACGGAACTTTTTCTTCTATTAATCATCTCACGACCACCCTCGACTCTTATCTTGTGACCCTTTGGAGGGGGGCCGACCCCAAGATTTGGAACGCATGTTACTTAGAAAGTGAACCGTATGTATTAAAGGTATAGTTCACATTATTTGAAGTGGGGTTGTATGAAGTCTTTATCCATAGTCAGTATATTAGCTGCAGTACAGTAGCATCTGGAGTGCTGGTGAGCTAAGCATCGTACTGCTGTGGACAGGGTCAGCAGCAAAACTTTAAAATTTTAGCCATCTAATAAAAGCCTACCTTAAAGATTAATATCAGTTAAAGTGTAGGTTATATTTATAGTATTTTCACTGTTTTACGTTGCCGTCAGACAGCCTTTTCTGACAGCAAAACGCCATTATAAAAGCCAATCTTCAAACCAGTCCACTGACAAAATCTGTAATTTTACCCGACAGAACACAGGAGATGATGGTCAGCCGCTGCCTCAATCGGTTGGTCTGTTAGCCTGTTAATGCCGGACTTGTGTGTTTTAAAAGGAAAAATTAGGTTCACAAAAGTCACACAATAACACAAGCAAACTAACCAATTGAGAGAGCTGTAGACCAGCAACTCCTGTGTTCTGTGAGGCAGAATTACTGATTTTGCCAGTGGATAGCAATATTTGGCTTATATAAGAGTGGTTTCCTGTCAGAAAAGGCTGTCTGACAGGAAGGTAAAGTGGTGAAAATATTCTAAATATAGCGTACATTTAAACTGATATCGATTAGTAGACGGCTTAGCTTTCTGCACCATTAGTCCTGCTGCTTCTCCAACCTGTCGACCACCATCTACTGTAGGTAATACACTGACTATTGATAAGTACCTCATACAGCCCCACTTCAAATAATCTGAACTATCCCTCTTATAACCAAATAATGTCATATATATTAATTATATGATTATATTATAATATTATATTGTCATATAATATAAATTGTACGACAATACTTATGTGTTTTTACTTAAGTTGGGTCTTGAATTTATTTTATTTTATTTTTTTTTAGTATTTTTACATTTTTGTACTGGTTCTTGATTTGAATACCTCTTCCACCACCGGTAGCTACTGTGTGTTGTCTATTATCCTAATATGGTGAAAACTGAGATTGCAGACACACACACAGACACACACACACACACACAAAAACTCTCAACCACAAAAGCACCTCTTCCAGAGTCTTGCAGAGCAAGCAGTTCGATCCACTCCGAGCTGCCGCCTGGTGACATCACAGACAGGAAACAGGAAGCAAACAAAGGTTTCCTCACTTCCTGTGTCTGACCGCTGATGACACAGCGTGTATCGAATCTGGATAACAGACGTGGCTCAGGTAGATCTGCTTTGACCTCATTTTCTCACATCCAGTAAAGCGACAGTTCTGCTGACCTGACTCACCTCTGACACAAAGCACCACAAAATACAACAAATCGGGCTCCAGAATCCTTTCTTTAACGTGTTAACCAGCACACACAACTTTAGACCTTTGAGGTCATCGAAAAAGCCATTTCACACAAGCTGATCAGTCCAGTGTAATAACCTCAGGCCACAAACTAAAGACACATCAGCACTAACTAGATTCATGATTATATTTTCCCCCACCAGCGTAATTTCTGATATTGGGTTTTGATATTATGACAAATATTTAAACTTTGTAAACTTAAAGGGCGTGCAAGAATGAGTACAGCAGTCCAAAGAGTTAGTTTAAACTGTGGACGTTGTATAAAATATTATTGAAATCTTATTTAATATACGATCTAAGGTTGAAGCTAGTTTTTTCCCCACCCCCTCCTCCCACAACTTGGGGAAGTTCAGACAGGCTGCAGGAACACTGCATTAACACAGGACACATGCCACATTGTAAACTGACAACAACAAGCGATGATGAGTCCTACACTGTAAGTTGATCAGCAGTTTATAACTGTCAGTCGTCTGTCAGTGTAAAGCGAAGCCTATTATCCCAAAAAACAAAAGCCCACTGCTCTGAAAATACAGACTCAAGAGTTGGAGTTCAGTGACTGCCTGCCAAACTCCATTAACGTTTTGCTCTATTTAACCATTATAAACATCTACTCCTTGTATGAGATTATTAATGATGTCTTACAACTCATAAACAGATACTTGGTCATTTTGCAAGCATTCGGCATTAATTTTTAACTCTAATTAACGTGAAACAGGCAAACTAAAGCAGTTATTCCAAAATAACAAGAAGCTTTTGTGGCGTTTCCTTGAGCTGATGACATGTCCCGGTCATTTTATGATTTATTATAGTAAATATATTCAAGATCTCTCCTTTAGTTTTTCCAGTGTGGCAAGGGTCTCATCAGTATGAGCTAGTCCATCTACAGAGAGAATGAGACACTCTCCTAACTGTCTTCACGCCTCCAGTCTTTTCATCTTTTTAATGTCTTCTCCTTTCACAAAGCCGCTCAGTACTCACCTGTTTGCTGCCTCTTCTGCGTCTTACAGAAGATCAGGTAGACAATGAAAACTGTTGTATTCCCAGTAAGTGTGCGCGGCTCTTTCTATAGTGCTCATCTATCTACTCTCGCTGGTTCCCTTAACCCTCTTTCTCTCTTTTCTGCCTTCCCGGGGCAGGTCTTAGCAGGCTGCCTCATTCCTCAGCCATCCTGGATGGGACAAGTGTATTCTTGCCCCGACAGGATAAAATTAGAGCCAGTCCAGCCTTAATGTGCATTTTCAAAGGCAGCGTGTGTGTGTGTGTGTGTGTGTGTGTGTGTGTGTGTGTGTGTGTGTGTTGGACTGGGTGCTGGCTGGCCAGGCAGAGACAAGTTGTCTCTCAGTAGGAATTCCATAGCCACAGGGCTGCAGGGGTTGGGCGTATTCTCCTGTTCATCTCTCTCTCTCTCTCTCTCTCTCTCACACACACACACACACACCCGAGGCTCCTCCTCTCACACACACATTCCCTGCCCTAAAACACACACTCCTCTTGCCAACAGGGGCTGCATTGTGAGCACTTGAACATCTCACATGTAGCTTCGAGCTAAGCTTTCTGAGCGCAGCAGCAGAAGAAAAAAACTTCATTTTGAGGGGAGCAGGCAGGTGTACACACACATCAGTGCTGCAGGCTACATGCTGCTGTATTTATATAAGTGTGCACTCCCTATTACTGGAAATCATTTATTAACAGACAGCTCTGATCATTTAGTATTAATCAGCATAGATAAGCCTGTGTGTGATTTGGTCAAAGAGGCAGTATTGGGTAATTTTACTGTTTTTTTCACTTTCCCAGAGACAAAAAACTAATAAATGCCTTTGACTGGACCTTTTTTGTGCATTTGGTTTAGGCTGAAGTTATGGAAAACACCAGTAGAACTATGCAAGTAAATTTCGAAGACTTTGAAAGCCCATGATCTAAATTATTAATCGACAAGAACTATCAACAGTTCCTCACTGCCGTTCTCAATTTCATGTCATTATAATAAAATGATATGAATGACAGAAACGCAGTGGTTCACAACCTGGGGGTCGTGACCCCAAAGAGGTCACAAGATATATCTGAGAGGTCCAAAAGCAATTAGCAGTAAAAGAGAGTAAAAACATTTTCTTTTAACATAACAATGTGTTTTAACCTTTCAAGCCCATTGAGTGGTGGTAGACCACTTTTTTGGTTCTGACCAAAATGTATCCATGGCACCACAGAGTATCCAAAAATGGCATTGAATTTAACCAAATTTAGTCTACACAAAAACCCAACTCTATATCAGCCTACATGAGTACGTTTTTCCAGTAAGACTTGGATTCTTCGTCATCTGTGACGATATCTTCACAAGGTCAGGGAAAGTAAAAGTGTGCATCCTCCTACTTATAGTTCAGGTATAAGAGCGCACTGCGGAGCATCTCTCCTGACAGTGCTGTCAGACACTGCAGCGCGTCACCTGCTCTTCATGCTCTGCGGTGTGCTGGGACGGTGCGTCACCTGCCCTCAGTTTCTATCAGCCTTCTCTGCTTCCATCATAGTTAGTTTTTCTGTTGTTTGTGTTGATATAGTGACTCGATTTGTATAGTTTACAGCCTGCCATACTTTTGCCTCGCTCTGTGTACGCAGCTATAAAACAAAAAAAACAAAAGCTGAAACTCAACCACTCGTTTCCCCTTCTCTTATCAGTTAACCACCAATGCATGCTGTCACATTGTGTGTCAGCTAATATAAAACTATATTTATGATTCCCTATTTATAATTCCTCATTGAAAAGTTATCATTGTGCATATCTCCAAGCTTCTGTTTTATCCTATTATTGTGACGCACATTGACTGACAAAAAACCCCCAAAACAAAACGACTGCTTGACTTGAGGAATCTCCGGTGACTGAGGTGTCTCCGACTGATTATTTGATTCTTCAACTTTCAGGGAACGGCTGAAAAGAGATCAGATCAAAAACCAAAGGACAAATATAATGTTAGCAGGGCTCTGCGGTTGCCAGGTTGCCACCATTTTCAGTTGGCGTTAGTGGCAACCACTTTTCAATATATAAAAACAGGGACTCCAAACAGCAAAACATGCACCCTATAAATAAATACATCTTTAATATTTGGTGCACGAGACATAAACCTCAATAAGTGACACATCAGGTTAACTAGTTCAAAGGCAGCACAACCTGCAGAACCACAAGCCACAGTAAAACAGCCTTAAAATGTTCTTTAACGTCACATTTTCATATTAATGTGACATATAGCTGCATAATATCTTAATTACTCAAAATATAAAGTAACTAAAAACAATATTTTCAGTTTTGGCAACTAAAGGTTTCTGTCTGGCAACCACGTTTGTTGAGCCCTGCATAAAACAGACAAGAGTAGTAGATCCTCACATTTCAGAGACTGGAAGCAGCACACGTTTGGTATTTCTGTGAGTCCTCTGCAGCAGCTGTGGGTTCGACTCCCGCCTATAGCCCTTTACTGCATGTCATGTCATTCCCCCACCCCATTTGCAATTTCACGCTGCACTTTTCCTTCACATTCCCGCCTCTATGCTTTATTTCTTTCTGATTTATTCCCTCCAACTCTGCATGCTTGGTTACCACGCACACTATTTTAAACCCAGACGGCGTCCAACTACATCTCTCATCCGTTCTCTAATCACAGACACTCTCGTCATCGGTGCTGTCCCTGTGCGCCTGTCACAAACCCTCTGCCCTTTATGATTTCTATTCCTCATTCTCCGCTCCGTCGCTGCATCAGAACACTTTCTATTCCCTGTGGCTGACCGCCATCAAGGGAAGCCCACTTCCTCATCCTGGAACTCCCCGAGGCCCAGAGGCCGGCCAACCAGAGCGCGGCAAACACAGCCGCCGAGCTGTTTACAGGAAGTGGACAGCAAGCCTTTTGTGTTCGGCTTCTATAAAAGGAAATTCTGCGGAGGACTTCCTGGAAGGAGTGATGAAGTCGACACACACACAAACACACACTCTACGCCTTTTCATTCACTAACACAGACACATATAGACACACACAGGCCTGCATAAAAATACACATATGTACTATATACGTGCACACACACAACCTCAGCTCACTACCTTCTACAGTCACTCCACTGATTACAGGTCTCTGGCGGTGAATGAAGCGTAAACACACTGCCCAGCTGCACACCCACACTGACTGAACACCTTATCCTGTTATTCACACAGCTGCCTCACCCCTGTGTCAACACTCTGACCAATCAAATCACCAACCTGGCAACCGGTGAAGTCCCAGGCCGCTGTCAAAAAGCTGGATCAGGCACAAAACCGTCCTCAGAGCTCACAGTTGAAGTCTGTTAGCCTCAGTTTGCAGTCAGTGTATGAATGAGTGGTTCAGTGTAGCTGCAGATTACCAGTGCGGATGGATACTGATTTATACACCGATGCATTTATGGGTGAGGTCAGGTCAGGATTTTAGATATCAGGTGGCTATGAGTCAAAACTGCCTCATTGTTTCATTATATTATCGCCTTTCCATGATGTGTAAAACCTTCCACGCTGCTAGGAATACAAATCTGGTGTCTGAATGAATTTTAGTGGTAGATAAGGGTCTGTTTGCAGGGAGTTAACATTTAGCAGAGGTAGGAAGCAAGTATAATCGTAGGGCTTGGCAACTAATCGATTAATCTCTCAATCGATTAGTTCGGTCCATAAAATGTCAGAAAATGGTGGAAAACATTGAATCACTGTTTCCTAAAGCCCAAGATGAGGTCCTTGAATGTCTTGTTTTCTCCAAAACTCAAAAAGTTTCAGTTTACTGTCATAAAGGACTAAAGAAACCAGAAAATACACATTTGAGAAGCTGAAATCGAAGAATTTGAAATAATAAAACGATGAAATAAGAAGTATGTCAGTATGTTCACACAGCTACAAACGGTGTTGGGGTGTAGTTAACTACATACAGTTCATCTAGTTGGGTGATACATTCAAATTTCAGTATCTTTTTCAATAGTTAGCTGCTTTTGTCATGTCGTTTAGGTCGTTAATTACAAACTACATGTTCTTATTAAACGACTTTGTTAAATACTTAATTCTGATTGGTCGGTTATGGCATTCTAAGGTCTGTTATTTGTGTGCAGCAGACCGTTGCTATGAAGAACCGACCGTTGCTATAGATGCAGCTCTGATCGTAGACCATTGAGGACCAATAAAACACAAGTAACCGTGTAATAAGCAGGATAATGAACAGTGAGCAGGTCATTATTGGGAAATAAACCACTTCAGGGTGATTCAAGACCCTGCACCACCCTGTCGGGGTTTGTGTGAGGGATAATGAACAGTGAGCTGGTCATTATTGTGAAATAAACCCCGAAAGGATGGCATAGGATCACTTGAAGGGGTTTATGAAGGGGTTTATTTCGCAATACTGAAGGGGTTTATTTCGCAATAATGACCTGTTCACTGCACATTATCCTGCTTATTACATGGTTACTAACCAAAAAAAATCAATAATTTGACACAAAATATTACTTTTCACATGACTTTATGGACTTAGAAATGATTTTATTGGTCCTGCAGAGGTCTGCTACAAAGAAATAACAGACTTTAGAAAGCTGTAATTGACCAATCAGAATTGAGTTTTTAACAAGGCCATCTAATAATTCAAAATAATGACCTGCTCACTGTGCATGATCCCTTACACAGTGTTCTCATGACTTTTTGAGACCAAGATGCCTGCGATCAAATATGAATTTCCCTAATTATGTATAGTTTTCTTGATTCCACCTCAGCAACCGCTCCCTATAATGTCCTTAAAACACATGTTCGGGCTGCCTAAGTGAGAAACTGACCTGCCCTGGTCCATGCACCTCCATCTAACAATGTGAGATTACTGACTCAGCTTGTGATTATTTCCTGTGACGTAATTTCGATGTAGCTTACCTAGAACTGTCCAACATATTATGATTATATGAATGTTGTGATACGAGGCTTGATATCGTCTAGATTATGGACCTTGCTATATTGTGATATAGCATAAGTGTTGTCTTTTCCTGGTTTTACAGGCTGCATTATAGTAAAGTGATGTAATTTTCTGAACTTAACAGACAGTGGACATATATGTGATTTTGTCCATATCACCCAGCCCTACTTTATTTACTGCAAAGTGCTTGCCTATGTGGGAACTGTTTCAATTGTCGGATGTAAATATGATTATAGAGTGTGGTCTAGACCTACTCTATATGTAAAGTGTCTTGAGACAACTTTGTTGTGAATTGGCGCTATATAAATAAAATTTGATTTGATTTGATTTGATTTGTTGGGAAGATGATCAATTTATTTTTGAGGAAATGTGTGTCTCGAGATATATACCACCTATCACAGCATAGCCTAAAAATACTGATATATTACTGTATTTATCAGCCATATCACCTGCTAACTTGATCTACTTTTTGACAGTAATCTGAAAGTAGTTTTTTTTGAGGAGTTCAAATGTAACTGCTTATCATTGTGAAATAGTAAGGAGTTTTAAAGTATAGTTTCCCCTATTCTGGTTGCGAAAGTGATCATTTCCAAACTCCTGAGCTGAAAAATATCAATTAAACCACACTGAAAACATAAACAGGTGTGTACTGTAGCTTGAACACAGAGTAACTTTCAGATTAACTATATTTTATGAGATAAACCTGGTTGTGAACTGCTCGTCAGATATTTAAAGGCCCATTTAAGCGAATTAGACATGACTTCATTGGATGTTGTTAATACAGATGTTTTGTATTAAGATCACGTGTTATTACAATACTACAGCGTCCCTGTAGACTGTCATTACTTTAAATTAAAAAGAAGACAAGCCACAAATCCCACAAACACTGGGATCTGACCTGCTGTACTTTATTTTTACCAGAGTCTCCACAACAGTTATGGAGGGAGATGTCACTCAGTCTGAAGGCTCCCTGTGCCATAAAAGGTTAGTAGGAGTCACACTATTACCACAAAAAGCAACTTATATGTGTTGAATGAGCAAATCTAAACTCACCGGTTGCTGTCAACCGCAAAGATATCAACCGCACTCCGGACAAACTCCCAAAACTCCGCCCCGTCTGTGCTGGTTTCTTCCCGGTTTAAAGCCCAGATTTGACGCTGAGATTTGACAAACTTCCCCGGGGCGGTGAAAAAGCGATATCGTCTTTTATCAAACAAACTTTATCCCTGTCTCTTTTCTTCAGTTCTCCCAGTCTGCCTCTATGCTTGGCCCGGGGAGGAGCCTGGCGGAGAGGAAGCGGAACGTCGTAAAAACAGACTGGAGAGAAATCGGAACCTCACGGCTTCCGTAGCGCTCATTGGGCAAAACGCAAAGGGCGCGGAAAACACGGATGGTAAAAAAACCTGCAGCTGCCTGAGTGGTCCGTCTTGAAATGTAAAGGTAAACCGAAACGACGCCGGAAGCAAGGTGACTTTGATTTCAGAATAAAATACATCCAAGCTATAGAGCTTTCTTATGACTATTTTAAAGCCAATTTACTTTTATTTTCATTATTGATTAACCTATACGGGTTATTTTCTTTATTAACTGATTGACCATTTATACTAAATACTTTGTTGATTTCCAAGGGGGAAATTGGGTTGGTTGAGAGAAAAAGAGACAAATATTAAATTTTAAAAAAGTAACATTGTGTGTACTACAATATATAGCCTACCAACACTATAGCCTACATAATCAATATTTCCAATGTAAAAATGGGGTCTATAAATAAATGTGTTACAGTGCAAGAACATTATAAATAATAGTATTAGTTGAGAGTACACAACAGAAATACAAAGAATAATATACAGAAAACAATAGTGAAAAATACAGTGACCCGCAATTTTCACCAGGCACGGCTGTGCCGCGTTATGGCCGCGCCGCGGCAGTCGGAGCGATTCGCGGCCATATAGACAATGCTTGTGCGCCGCCGCGCATTTCAGACGCTTCCCAGGGGCAGATCGAAAGGGCAGGAAGTCAGACACAGAAAATGGGTGGAGAAGCAAGGAAGGAGGAACTGATCAACAAAATCTGTGCAAGTAAACATGATCAGGCGGGCAAAACACTCCGCTGCCGAAATGCTTCTGAAACGCTGCTGGTGGGGCTCGCAGCCCTGCAGAGGACGGAACAAAGCCGCGGCGCTCACGCGACGCCACAAAGCCGCGTCTAGTGGGAACTCCCGGTCAGAGTTTCTCAGAGCCCAAGGTAACATATTACTTTTATTTATTTATTTATTTATTTATTTATTTATTTATTTATTTATTTATTTATTTATTTATTTCTAATCTTCTAGCAGTCAAACTAATGATATTCAATTTACAGAAATTAAAAACAGACAAAAGTACATTTGAATGTTACATTCAGCAAATATTTTGCATTATTGCTGATAAAAGGAAGGAAGAGGTATGGGATGGGATGGGATGGGATGGGATTGGGTGGGGTGGGGTGGAGGGGGTCAAGGGGATGATTCACTGTCCCCCCTGTTGTTGTTTTGTTTTTTGTTTTTTTGTTGTTGTTTCCTCTTGTCTTCTGTACTTAATTGTATATAACTTATGTAATCGGGGATAAAACCAATAAAAAAAAAATTGGTCACAAAAAAAAAGTTTGTTTATATAAAAGAGTTTATTTTGAAGGTTAGTACCGGAAGTTCTGAACTAACGGAGGCTGACTTGACACTTTCATCAACCAGCACGACATCCGCAACAACAACGTAATCAGAGATACACCAAACAATCCTCTGTGAAAAGTCGACAAACGTCGAGGAGAAGTATGAAACTTTTAATTAACTCACAGATAAATCACACACTTGGTCTGTAATTATTTATAAAGACACATTACTAGACGAGATAGCGGACGACCAGCTAACAGCCCATGCTAACAGACTTTATGATCAACACCAAACAAGTAACTAAGTTAGCTTGGTGTCTCTCTGTGCGTGTGTGTGTGTGCCGCAGGTGCCACCATGTTCTCCCGCAGGTGGAGGTTCGGCTGGGACATGTTCACTGAGGTGGACCTCTTCGCAGACCGCGATGAGACCAGTGCAGAGACTCTGTCCCAGGCCATCAGAGCTGCGGCGGCTGAGGAGCCGGACGCAGACGGCAGCGTGCTGTTTGGCCAACTGACGGGCACTGTGGTCGGCCTCAGATACTACACAGGGGTGGTGAGCATCCTTCAGGGCCATCTTTATTCTAAAATAGTCAAAACAGAGCTGCCATGATTCGCCAGTGCAAATATAGGGTGGAAAAACCTTAAAAGGATGGTCCGGATTATTTGAAGTGGGGTTTTATGAGTGTAGATGGCAGTTGACATACACCCAACTTGGAGAAGCAGAGAGGAGCACCAACAGGGAAGGAAGCAAAGTACTGCTGTGGACAGGGTCAGCAGCTAAATGTATTTTAGTCATGTCATAAAGGCCCACCTTGAAAAAAATCAAAAATATTTTTAAACGTTTGCTTTATTAAGAATATTTTCAGTGCTTTACAGTGCAGTTGGACAGCCTTTTCCAACCAGACTCGAATGGTGAGAAAAGTAATTTTACCTCACAGAACATAGAAGTTGTTGGTCAACCGCTGCCTTAATTTGTTAGTTTGTTTGTGTTATTGTGTGATTTGAATGTTTCAACAGCTTAGACACACAACTAGCCAATCGAGGCAGCTGTAGACCAGCAAACCTCATGTTCTGTGAGGTAAAACAACTGATTTCACCAATGGAGTCTGATTGATTTGAAGAGAGTGATACTGGGCATGTACAACGGCAGTGTCCCCTCAGAAAAGGCTGTCGGACAGCAACGTAAAGCAGCAAAATATTCTAAATAAAACATAAACTTAAACTGATATTGTTTACTTCTCTCCGCCTCTCCAAACTGGGGTCATGTTGTCGACCTACATCTACTGTAGGTGATGCATCAATAAAAACTTTGTACAACATCACTTCAAACACTCTGAACTTTCCCTCCAAAGTCATCTGTGTTCATCTGTCTGGGCAGGTTAATCAAGGAGAAATGGTCGGTTTGGTGCGAGAGCCCCAGAATCCATACGACTCCAACGCAGTGATGGTCGCCAACGTTTATGGCAACCAAGTGGGTCACATAAAGCGGGAGCTGGCAGCAGCTATGGCCTATGTCATGGACAGAAAACTGGCTAAAGTAGAGGGGTGAGTAGATTGTTTTTGGCCTGCCGACATGAATGTTGAATGTCAGAAAGGTACAAACAGCTGCTATTGAGTTTTTTCTCATAAATATCTGTATTTTATTACATGTTTTTTACTCCTTTTTCATATTTTTGTTCTGTGATGTCAAGAGGATTTGTAAGTGCAGGTCCAGGGTGATTGTAGTGGGATGTGATTTTGTGTTTCGTTGTCTTGTTCCTGTGTCAGGGTGGTGCACTCAGGGACGAGAAACAAGTTCACCATGCCAGTGATGCTGTCCTTCTGGGGGAAAGAAGAGAACAGAACTGCTGTGATTGAATTCATGTCACGTCGTGGATACAAACTCAACACGGGTCTAAACAAACAAATAGGTACCGATGCAAACACACTCAACCGTCTGATCTCACTTGCCTCCTGATGATTGACATTTATCCATGTAGTCCACGTTGCTGTATTAAATACTGCAGTCGTAAATCATCGTCATTTACCTCACTGTTTGTTTTATGTGTGTGTGTGTTCACTTGTGTTTGATTTCAGGTGCAAATCAGACACCGTATTATAGTCAAGGTGCTCACGCTTTGGCGTCTAAAAAAGGTTTGACCACCCCACTGACTGCAGATGAGGTAAGCAGCTTAGATTTACTTGATGTAATATTTAACAGAATAGCTATATAACATCTAATGCAATATTTGGTATTTTAAGCAAAAGTGTAATGTGCTTTTTGTCTTTGAAGCAAAATAGTAAAGCAACATTCTTTCCCTTTCCTCTTGACAGCAGATGCTGATTTATTATACATTTAGTTATTTCTTAAGATTTACTTAACTGTCATATTAAACCAAAATTAACTGAATCATGTCCATGTCGGGTGTAGCCAGTAGCATAGTATCTCTTATCTCAGTGTTTCCCAAACTTTTTTCTTGGGGACCCACTTTCAAAGAATGACAAACCATCACGACCCCGTCCACAATAGACCTTATCAATAAATCTAGGTGAGACCTAATTTGTGCATAAATCACCATTTTTGGCTCCAGTGCCACATTGCTTTATATTATCTTTACTGGAGCTGCAACGATTAATCAATTATTAAGTTAAAAGGCAACTATTTTCACAATCAGTTAAGCAGTTTGAGTAATTTTTAAAGGAAAAAAAGTCATATTTCTCTGATTTCAGTTCCTTAAATGTGAATATTTTCTGGTTTCTTTACTCCTCTCCGACAGTAAACTGAATATCTTTGAGTTGTGGACAAAACAAGACATTTGATGATGTCATCTTAGACTTTGGGAAACACTGATCAATATTTTCTGACATTTTATATACCAAACAACTAATCAATCAGTGGAAAAATTATTGCCAGATTGATGTTTTTTGACATTTTTCACCAACAACTGATCGATCAATCGTGACTATGACGGACAGATTGATCGGCCATAAATTATCTGCAGCCCTGATCTTGATGCATGTTATTGCAAAAATACACAGATATTAAATAATTTATGAATGAGAAATAAATGCATTTAGGCTGAGTTAACAGGACATCTCATTGGTTTTATCTCTTCTCATCAAGAAGACATTATAGAACATTTTAGACTCCTGAATTATAGGAATATAATTAAGATACTTCTAAATTTCTTCCATAGTCTTTTTATTTATTTGGCGACCCAAATAAAATCCCCTGTGACCCGCCTGTGGGTCCTGACCCAGTGTTTGTGAATGACTTCCTTATCTGATCTCAAAGTGTGGATGAAGGTGATTGTATGAAAAAACATTGTTAGGTAATTAAAGCTTTCAAAGTTCCTTATTGTTTGGACCTTTTAGTGCTTAAAGAATTTATTGTTGTTTTGGAATGATTCATGTTCTAAACATTGTGAAACAGACTTAGAAATAAGACTTAAGCCAGGCAATGTAATTACTTTTTTGTGTGCATATTATTTTTCCTTTCAGCTGAAGAATGCATTTGACAACCTTTTTGAAGGCTTGATGGAGAGTAAAGATGGAGAGAAAGAAGCAGCAGAGGTACGCATTTCATCTGCGTTTATGTCGATAAATGATTGCATGTTGTTACTTATTCTTTGAATATTTTTTTTTTTTTTGTAATTTATTTTTTTATTGACATTCAGGGATAGACATTCACAACCTATACATCATGTAAACAAACATCTGGCATCTCTTGTCTGTCCTAAAAGCCAAAATAATATTTTAGTTTATACGACAACAACTAAAGTAGAAACAGAACTATGTACCAGTGGGGAGTGATCTTTCTCATACATCACAGTCATTGGTTTGTGAAAATAAAGTCAGGTCTATGGGGCGTGACATATTTGACCCATTTCTCCCAGTATGAGGTGAATTTCTCCAATTTGTGATTAACGAAAGTTGTTATCTTCTCCATTTTATAAATGTCCATTGTGATGTCCATCCATATATTTAAGGTTGGGCTCTCCTGTGACAGCCATTTCCTGGTAATACTCTTTTTACAGGCCACCAGCAGGATACTTATTAAATGTTTATCTCTTTTTGGCCATTCCTGAGGTATGTGTCCAAAAAACATAGTCTTACTCTCAAGGGGTATTTCACATTTGAAGATATCCTGTAGGGCATTGTGTATTTCTCTCCAATAGTCCTTCATAACAGGGCAGTCCCAGAAAACATGGTAATGGTTTGCACTTTGACTTCCGCAGTTCCTCCAGCAAATAGGGGAGTTATTATCATAGTTGGACTTTTGGGAGGGTGTTATAAAGTACCTAATGAGACTCTTCCAGCCAAACTCCCTCCACTTTTGCGAGCTGGTACACATCCATTGATAATTCCATATTGCTGTCCATTCTTCCTCAGATATATTTATCCCTCCTTCCTTCTCCCATTTTATTTTAACATATGAAGTTGAATGTGATTTCAAATCCAGTAGACCTTTATACAGGCATGAGACAGTTCTGTCAATAGTATCTGACTTATAGGCTTTTATAAACAGTTCAAACAAACATGTGCTTGTCTTTCTTACATTTTTCATCTTCATATCAACAAAATGCCGTAACTGCAGATATCGATAGAAGTCTTGTCTTTCTAATAAATGTGTCCTTTTAAGCGTTTCAAAACTGAGCAATTTTCCATCTTTCATTACATTACACAAAGCTGTTATACCCTTAGCTATCCAGTCCTTGAATCTAGAATCCAATGTATTAGGTGTAAATTCTGAATCATAAGCACACCATTTAAGAGCTGTAATATCGGTCTCAAGTTTATGTTCCTTTATTATAGTTTTCCATGTTTTAAGGGTCAATTTCACCCATGGGTTATCAATGTTATTTATGTGAGTTTGTAAGTTGTTATCAGCTAAAAT